>JASANY010000878.1:13813-98430 GCA_030849755.1 Trypanosoma avium | reverse complement strand
AAAAAAAAAAAAAAAAAAAAAAAAACCCCCCCCCCCCCCCCCACACACACACAGAAAAAAAAAATAAATAAATAAATGAGAAAGGAAAGTAGAAGAAAAGAGAAAATCAAAAAAAAAAAAAAAAAAATCAAACAAAAGAGAAAGAAATGTTTAATAGTATTATTCAAAAAAAAAAAAAAAGATCTGGCATTTGACCATTTTTCAGAAATTATAGCGAAAATATAAAGAAAAAAAAAAAAAAAAGGAAGAAGAAGAACAACAACAAAAAAAAAAAAAGACACTAATTACACTTAATATTTAGTTTTTTGTAACCATCATATTGAGAAATAAAAAATAAAAATATATATAATTTCTTTCGTTTTTTTTTTTTTTTTCTCTCTCTCTCTCTTTTCGAATTCAAGATAGGGAGTGAAAAGGAGCATCTACTACACAATAAAAAACACAAAAATAATATGTTTTTTTCGCTACCAATATATATATATATATTTTATTATTTTTTTTTTTGGAGGGGGCTCTATTTATTTTATATTGCTTTCTTTTCTATTGTTATCTTTCATTAAAAGATTTTTTTTCTTCTTCTTTACTTTTTTCCTTTTTATATAAAAAAAATTTAAGAGATAAGTGGAGTAGCATATTAAGAGCTACAATAATAATAATAACAGTTAAACTAAAAGATTAAAATTCGAAATACTTTTTTCCTCATAAAAGATCGAAAAATAAGGAGGATTGAAGAACATACATAGGGTGTTAACCCTTTCTCTCTCTCTCTCTCTCTCTCTCTCACACACACTTTTTTTCCCCCTTTATATAGCTCTGAATAACTCGTTGGAGTTGTTTGTTGCTAATATTTATTTATTGGAGTTTTTTTTTTTTTTTTTTTCCCTCACTTATCCACCCATCCCTTTTACTATTTTTTTTTTTTTTCTTCTTTTTTTTTTTTTTCTCCACTTAATTTTCCTATTCATAACTTTATTTATTATTTTGTTTTTTCATGCTTAGCGCCCTGCACATTCCCTTCAAGATCAACCCGAGATGTTACAGGACCAGCACTCCAATTTCCACCAGGTAATACTTTTAAAATATGTGTATGGTGGGCAATCACACTCTCCCGGTGTGTCACAGAAAGCATTCGAACATTCAAACGACGTAAATTAAATAAAACCTCCTGCTCCGTCTCATCCATCATAGAGGTGGCCTCATCAAGGATTGCTACAGGTGTTTCCTGACTGCGGTCTATTCGTAAAACATGATAAAAAACACGCGCCATACTTATACGTTGTTTTTGTCCACCACTGAGTGAATTCCAGTCATATGTATCATCAGCGTTGTGAATATCCATCCCAACATAAGGGCTATTTAACCCACCCAATACATCAATAACAGACTGGGCCCCAGCGAGTTCAATCGCCTGCTTAAAATATGAAATTTCCTTCTCTCCAACTGTTGTGGCAACATGTGGGAAGAGAAGCTGTTCTAGTAGAGTACACTGAGGAACCATATAACTGTGTTGAGGGGCAAAGAGTAAACGAATACGGCGATCCATCGCGTAATTTCCTTCAGTAGGTGGCCATAATCCAGAAATCATACGAAGCAATGATGTTTTACCACATCCATTTTCTCCAATAATTACCCAATCTTGATCACTCTCTATAGTGAGATTAAGATCATTAAAAAGTAATTGTCCTGAAGGTGTTGATAATTTTAAATGAGAAAAAGAAAATAAAGTAAAACAAGAGGCAACAGAAGAGTGAGATGTATAATTAATATGAGTATAACTAACTGGACTTGCAATCATTGCATCTAAACCACCTGCTGTTGGTGTACCTATAGTACGAATAAAAGTACCTTGCGCAATACTTGCAAGAGTTGTATCAAATTCTGCTAATTTATATGTAAAAGTTGATAAATGAGAAACTTCACGGAAATTAACAACAAAACTTTTTACACTTTCATTTAAATCTTGCATATATTGTAATTCTACATAAATATCATTCATAGATTTTACTTCACCTCTCATTGATCCTCCAAAAACAGCAAGACTTGAAATAGTAGAAAGAATTCCAGAAAATGCAACTTCCAATAAATCAAAATGACCCTTAGCTAAAGCAAAATGATCTAATGCACGTTTTAATCTACCAAGTTGAGTATCAAGTTTTAATTGCGTATACCTACCACCTCCATGCATTGCAATACTTTCTACATTATTTATATCATTACTTAACATACGACGGTAATCATCTTCTTTTGAAAGAAGAGAAGCATGAATTCGTCCAAACGCAGGTGAAAGACGTTGAAGTAAGAAAACAGAAATTGCAACAGCACCACATGCCATAGCTGAAGACTTACCACCAACTTGTTTTGTAAGTGCAATTAAAGAAGTTGAACATTCAAACATAGGTAAAAGGAAATAATATGGAAGTTCAGCAAAGTGTTCAGCAAATTCTCCACAATATGTTGAAATAGCAGTATCTGCAGCTTCAAGACGTTTATCTAATACAGTAGCTTGATAATAAATTAAATGACTGTAAAAACGACGTTGAAAGTATTTACTAAGTCTTGCACGATAACAAGAAATAAGCCAAGGACGAAGATGTTCAACAGAACCACTACATACTGCTGTCATCATAGAAACCGCAGCACGTAAAAGTAATGTACGAGAAAAATTAACTACACGTTCCCTTTGTGTACCTTCAATCATAGATTTTAAAACATTTCCATTAGCATTAGAAAGTGCTACACGTAAAATAGATTTAACCACAAAAAGTAGAATAAAAATAACAGTTCCTGCAAACTCTTTACACCATATAGTAGGTAGTGCTAATTTTGCAATTTGCATAAAATTACTGAATAATGAAGGTTTTAAATTAGTATCATCTGGAGTTCGAATTTGCTTTATAGAAGAATCATAACGGTGAAGACCCACTCGTTGAGCCACTACACAAAGTAAAAAAGACAAAGTTCCACCAATTAAAATTCCACGATCACAAAAAGACTGTAGAATTGCATCTTTTGTCATTACTTGAAATCTCGTTGAAAAGACAAAAAATTTCCTGCTCTCTCTCTCTTTTTTTTTTTCTTAAAACAGAGATAAATCGTCACCCTTAAAAAAGAAAATAATAATAATGATAAAAATAACAAGCTAGCAAAACAGGATTATTAAAATGAGTAAAGAACAAGAAAAGGAGGAAAAGAAAAAACAGTTTTTCTTCTTCTTAATAATAATAATAAGAAATAGTAATATTGACAAAAAAAAAAAAAGACATGAGAGAAACAGACACCTACACACACATAAAAAAAAAAGTAGCAATGGAGCTAAAGAAGAAAATGATATGCAACAAGATCAAAAAAAAAAAAAAAAGAAGATAAATACAGAAACAAAAAAAAAAAAAAAAAAAAATTGAAAAGCGTACAGTGTTCGAAATTAATAAGGCAATATTATTATTATTATTATTATTATTTTTTTTTCTTTTTATATCGTTGACTATTTCATCATTTTGTTTTATAAATATAAGAACATATATACATATATATATTTCCTAACTCTCAAGACATCTTATCACCGTTATATAGAGACCCCAGTCTCTATTTTTTTTTCTCTCACTTTATAAACACCAAAGAAACAAAAAAAAAAAAAAATATACTATAAAAGGTCATGAAATTTTGTCTCATCAGAGTTATGATGCAGTGATATTCTTACTCCCCAAGAATCATTTGAAATACTAAATTCATTAGACTTAGTTTCTAAAAAAGGAAGTGAAGGTATTACTAACGAAGAAAGACTATTCTGAGCCATATTCTGTGTTATGCCACTACTACTATCCAAGGTTCCATTTGGTGAAACTACAGAAATAGAATTAGATACGTTTTTAGAAACTTGAGGTAACTGTTCATGTTGTTGTTGTTGTTGTTCTTCTTCTTCTTCTTCTTCCACTTCTTGTTTTTCTTCCTGTTGTTGTTGTTGTTGTTGTTGTTGTGGTGGTGGTGGTGGTGGTGGTGGTGGTGGTGGTGTTTTTACATGTTCCTCTACATGAAGAATATCACTACTTTCTTTTTTAGCACTTTTATTTGCAATCACTGATGCACGCTGCGATACAGTAGCTCTAATCGTAGCAGAACCCACGGTACTACTATTTGTAATATTTGTACTCGTCGTAGAAGAAGAAAGAGTTCCACCTGTTGAGTATCCTCTTTTTTTAGAAACAGAACGCGAAGTTGCACGTCGTTTAGTACCAACACTTATAGAAGCACATGGAGAGCGACCTTTACGAACTTCTTCTAATCGACGTTTATTCTCCTCTCGAGCTGCGGTGTCTTCCATTTCATGCAAATCCATTAAACATTTTGGTTGGGGTTGAGAAGTGGTACCAGGTATAAAAGAAACCGCATATTTTTCATATTGTTGAGACATGGTAGAAAGCATAACAGTGTATTGATATAAAAGGTGTGTTAAATCACTTAAATGATTTATATTTTCACGATTTCCTTCTACTAGTACTACATCGGATGAAAATTCTGTATGTTCAGTAATTTCACCTTCACCAGTAGAACGTGGTGAGGCTAAACGTGAAGGTGTATCAGCTTTTGCTAAATTAACTGCAATATAACGCCAACAAGGTGCTTTTCGTGAATTTAATTCATGACTTACACAAAGTCCTAATTTAAAATCAACTAATTCATGACCAATAACTTCATATTGTTTTTTATATTCCATAATAAGATCAAATAAACTTCTGTATATCATAGGTTTATCCATTAATGTAGATTTACGACTTAAACCAAGTGCTCCATAAAGACCATCACATCGAATAACAAGAACAATATGATGATAAGCCCGTCCTTTTGCTCTTGATTTAAAAGAAAGAGGAATACGATCAACACCTTGTAAACCATGAGTAAGATAAAGTCCAACAAAAGTTGCTTCTAAACAACGAATTGGAAGAGCTTCTGTAAGTATTTCACGTGAAGTTATAAGAATACTTTGTAATGAACGATGTTTTTCTAAACAGAAAAAAGTTTGAGGAAGAAAATTATATGATAACATATTAAGTACTTTTTGTACATACGGTAATTGCTGTAAAGGTGGTAATTCTCGTGGTATAGAAGATGTTTCTGGTCTAGGAATTTCTGGTAAATCTTTAGCATTGGTATATGGATTTACAAGAGCTAATTGTTCTACAACTGTTCGTACTTTATCTGTTGAGGTCATAAATGAAAGGAATAAATAAATATATATATCTATATATTTATATTTTAATACAAAAAAAAAAAAAAAAAGGAAACAAACTTTTTGTAGATTTGTGTGATGCACTAATAAAAAAAAAAAAAAAAAATACAATAATATATTTTATATAAATTTAATACTAAAAGAGAGACTATTCTGCCACACCACAGTCCACCTCTTTATAAACACACATAAAAAAAAAAAAAGCAAAAAGAGAGAAAAGAAAAACAATAATTATAGATTTTTACAAAAGAGAAAAATAAATAAATAAATAATTTTTTAATATTAAAATACAATTAAATATTTATAACAGTTATATTAATAAATTATTGCACATATGGCAAAGAGATAGAGACAGTATTATATTAATATATACTTTTTTAAAAAATTATTTTTCTTTCTTTTTTTTTAACCTTTTCTCTTTTCTTACACGTTTGAAACCATTTAAATATAAAAGATAATTTAGACGTACCACTCAAGTTTATCAGAATCATGCTCCTTCTTACGAAACCACTCATACTCTCCAAATTGAGTATCAAATGTACCTGATTGTAATGATAAAAGTCGAAGAGTAAAACGAGGGCCCATTTCTTGAATACGTACTGCTTCTAAACTATCAAAAATATAACGATGTGTACGTAAGAAAATGTAATCACGTTGATTATGAAAAGTAGCCACTGCACGACCTGCATAATCGCGTGTAGATGGAAAAAGACATTCTAACATACGGTTAATACGACGTCCTAAACGAGTATCAAAATTTTTAAAAATAAGTTCTGGATAATGTTCTGTACGTGGTGCTGGATCTTTTAATTGAGCATGTGTTAAAAAATTTGAAACTCGAAATGTTGCAGTAGGTCCCTCAGGTAAATGTGAAACAATAAGATTATATGGTTCTTTTAATCTGTCTGTAATAACAATCAAATCAGTAAATTCACGATTAATACAAAATTGTGTAATTTCTTTTAATGTATAATCTTTACGAGGGCGATATGTAGAATTTGGAAATAACCATAATGCTTCTTTAACAAATTGTTTCGTACGAAAACATGGACGTTCACCTGTTGTAATAAGTATTTTAGGTTTAATTCCTTCTTTAAAATATGCTGAAAATTCATCATCTGCTTCATCTCTTACAATTTCAATATCATTTTTATCTTCTACTATTGTAACATCTGGACGACGCAGACGTTCTTTTGTTTTAGGAATCGCCTTCGCAGGGGCTTTATCTTTTAATAATTTTCGCTCCTTTTCACGCCCCTCACGTCGTACCCGCTTTGCATCTTTTGTTTGCTCTCGTAATTGTTCAAAGAGTTGACTCTTTTTAATAGGTTGACGTGTGTTGCGGTATCTTTCCAATAATGCGGGATCTACTTCAGCTGATTTATGCTCCGGTGTGTGGCGCTGACTGTGATGTCGCTTTCCTGATGGGCGAGCACTTCTCTTTGAGCGAGCTCCTCTTCCCATTTATATATATATATATATTATTTATTTATTTATATTAATTTATATATATATATGTATAAATATCTATTTTTCCTTCGCTTTCAATAAGTGGATAGGTTTGTAATGAGTTCAATCAAATAGTCACCAGGACTAATTTTTATTTTTAAACCACAGAATGACTTCACACACCCAAACTTTTTTTTTTTCTCCTCTCTCTCTCTCTCTCTTTCCTCTGTTTGTCTCTCTCCTGTTCTATCCTCTTTACTATCAAACACTATGATCCTACACACTTATTCGCTGAACTTCACTTGGTATCAGCCCTACTTTTACTTTTGGGCTTAAAAGAAAATTTTTTTAAAAGAAAAGTAAAAAAAAAAAAAAAAAAAGAGCTACAAAGCAATAAAATAAAAAACGAAAAAAAAATTTGAAAATAGAAAAAAAAGGGCATTTTTTTTTTTTTTTTTTTTCGTTACTTTATTATGAAATGAAATGGTATTAACAAATTCTGTAAATAGTATATTAGGAAAATAAAGAGAAAAATTCAAAAAAATATATATATATATATATATATATATATTGATATAATATAACTATTATTATTATTATTTTTTTACCTTTACTCTTTCAAATAGTACTTTCTCCCGCGGTACTCCGCATGTCTTTTTAATGAATCTTTTAAAACAGCTTCAAAATTTGCTAATCCTTTAAATCGCAACATATTTACATGAGAACTTAGTGCTACTTTTGTCATTGGTTCCTGTGAAAGTGTTTTAAAAACTGCTTCATCTACACCCTTACGTAATTGCTCACCTGTAAGAGTTGCAGAGGTTGGTACTGATGCTAATGTTGAACCTTGTTGTTGTTGTGAAATTTTTGAAGAAGATTGAGAAAGAGGAGGAGTTGATGATGATGTAACAGCCCCCTCACGTGATAAAAGGAGGTCTGATAAAATGGCGCGAGCCTCTTTATTATCAGGAAATTTACCTACAACTCGAGGTCCATGAATTATAACAAAAGGATTATGTTCTACTGTTACATGTATCATTTTAATTTTTTCTGTTAATCCTACACTTGCAAGACAGTTATGAGAAGCAGCAAGTGGACTTAAAAAACGCAAATGTAAAACTTCATCTAATGTTTCTCCTTCTGATACAAAAAGTATAAGACCAGCAGAACGACAAGAGTTATAATTTAATCCACTAACTCTTTCAAATTCTTTTCTTATTATAGTTTCATCACGTCCTGCATTTCCTTGCGGAGTAGCACCAATTAAAACATAAACTTCATATCTATGAATAATTGTAAGATAAACACCAACACGTAATCTTACACGTCGTTTTTGCTCTGCTGATTCACATATATTTTTAGCTAAATATTCAGCTGTTAAACCAAATTGTAATAATGAATCGGGTATACCATAAAAAATACCTGGAATTCGTGAATCCATCCTTTGACGATGTACATTCATTATAGCATCCCAAGATTCATCACAATTTATAATTGAAAGACTAGGTTGTATTAATCTCACACACTCATCTCGAACACGTGTTGTTAGTGGTAGACGTATTATTTCTTCAATAGTAAAAGATGGTGTATTTAAATCTAATACCCAAACAGAACTTCCAATACAATGTTTATTATTTGTACCTAAAGCTTCTAAAGTTTCCCCAGTTGTACATCCATCTCCTTTTGTAGATTCAAATGCTAATAATGGACCTGAAAGAGTTTCTTCCTTTAGAGGATGTAAACCAGGATACATCATCTCTTGTCCAACAATATCTAATGCTTTTTTAAGTGAATTTGCTCCAACAAAATCAGGAACTTCATCTGTTTCCTTTGCAGATCGTACAAGATCTACCATACTCGATAACTCTTCAAATGAAGGCCAAGTAAGCCAATCTGCACTATATAAATAACGTTGCAATCTCACATCTTCCCATAGTGTGGCCCGAGCCCAACGCAATTCCTCAAGTATATGATCTTTACTAGAATTAAAATCTACTCGACGTCGTAGTACCTCTTCACGTTCTACCTCATCTAGTAAATGAACAAAAAGACGTTTTTGACCTGCATTTCGACGCTCCACAATAACTTCAGCTCCACTATTTGTAACAAGAAGACGAAGAGGCTTAGGAATTAATAATGCCATCGGTGTCGAGGCAGAATCAGAGGGATGTGATGATATCATTACCTATTTATACTTATATATATATATATATATTCCCGACTATTTTACCGTCTCTTTTCACCTAACTAAGGGTGAGAATACTTAGAAGACATGATGGTAAAAACAACAAAAAAGAGAAAGAAATATATATATAAACACACAAGCGTATACATAAAGTGAAAAAAAAAAAAAAAAACATAAATATATAAATATAAATATAAAAAAAATAATTATCTATCTTCCTATTATCCTATTTTTTTTTTTTTCCTTTGTACTACCTGCTAATATTGCTGAAATTTTCTTGTTTTTTTCTTTTTTTTTTTTTTTATATTATATGTGCTGATCTAAAAAACCATGAGGAGGGGAAAAAAAAAAAAAAAAAAAAAAAACTGAATATAACTTCATTTCTTTTTTTTTTTTCCTTTATCATCTATCTTTCCTCTCCACTCCAGTTTACAACCTCTTATTTTATTTTATTATTTTTTTTTTTTTTACTATCTATTCCCATATATTTATATATCTGTTACTTTATTTTTTTACCCATTTTTTTCTACTCTAATTCAAACACACACAAAAAAAAAAAGCAACACAAACAATAAATATAAATTTCGACACACACAGAGAAAAAGAAAAAAGGTTCAATGGAAGTGAAATGGAAATATGACACATGAGGACAAAGGGGGGGAAAAAAAAATTCTCTAATTAGAAAAAAAAACAAATAAAGGGCCAATAAACCTTAATTTTCTTCTTTTTTTTTTTTTTTTTTTGTTCCTTGTATCAACAAAAAAAATAATGCATCTAGTGATCTAGTTTTTTTTTTTTTTTTTGTGGGTACTTCTATAATAATATAAGTTCCTCCTAAATAAATAAAGGATACATATTTATTTATTTATTATTATTATTTTTCATTCATTAAGAGTAGAAAAAAAGAGTTATACCCTTGTGCAGTAGCAAAATAATAATGATAATAATAATAATAATAATAAAATCTACAAAAAAAAAAAAGAAAAGAGGACATTTTTTGCCATTCAGACATATTTCTAGTTTTCGTCAACTCATTTTCTTGTTTCTTGTTTTTGTTTTGTTTTTTTTTTTTTTTTTAACGACGACGAGAGATAGTTTCTGGGAGAATAAGAGCTGGTTGTCTTTGTTGACCGCGTCCTGTTCGTCGGGGTTCCGGTACCCCACCAGCTGCCAACATCATTTCCTCAAACTTTGATGGACTGGGGAAGCTTGCACCAAAGAAAACAGCCATTGGGTCATCAGCAGCAAATTGCGGTGTTGGTGGTTTCGTTGCTGCGGCACTACCACGGCGACTACGTGTAGTCATTAAGGTTTGAAGAGGAGGAGGAGGAGCTGCAACAAATAAATTATCAGCAGTCGTATTCACTTGTGAGTCATAGTGTGTCGATGCGAACTGACGAGCAGATGGAGCAAGTGCTGGTGAAGTTGAAGGAGAAATAGAAGCAGCTACAACAGGAGCAGGAGCAACAGTATTGGTATGTGATACTCTTCGCCTCTGTTGAGAAATTTTTGTGGCAGGGGCCCGTCGCGGTGGTTTTCGTGATAAGTCGCGGTGTTGTTCAAAAATTTCATCATCGGCAGGCTCTGAGGAGACGTTTGAAATAGACCGCGTGATTGCCCGCCGCTTGGAGGCTGCGGTGGTGGTGGTGGCTGGGCGTCGCAGCAGCACCGGTTGGTCCTCCTCCATTAAAAGTGAGTCCTCGCCCAAGTCTGGGGCCACACTCCGACTTGGATTACGATGTCGTGTGGATGGGGCACGTACTGTGACGCTACGCGTTGATACCTGCGGCTTGCGTCGCTGAGTTTGGGGCTGCTGGGGGTGAGGAGGAAGTGGAGGCTCAGCTACTTCAATAGTACTCTTCATAGATGAAGCTTTACGACCCTGTGAAACCAATTTTTCTTCCACTTCATCTGTTACAATACTATCAGAATCAGCACAGTCCCAATCAATAACCACTACACTTCTTTTACCGTGGCGACGTTTCTCTTGCTCCTCAATAACACGTGAAATAATACGTTCAAGTTTGGCTTTTTTTCTAATTAAAAATTCTGGTTCGTCCTTTTCATTATCATAATGGTTTTTATGAGTATCATTTTCACTGCTGCTATCATCAAAATTTTTAATATGCGTTTCTTGTACAACCGGAATAGAAAGACTTCCTTTTTTTGAAGAAATATTTCGTGTTCTCTTTTTTGAAATATTTCTTTCAGATTCCTCAGCCCTTGTAACTAAAGGCATAGATTGATTAATAGACTTTTTGGATATATTTAAAGGAACTTCATCATCTAAAGTATCATATTCATCATTTTTCTGTATAAGATCAATTTCTTTCTTAGAATTACGATAACGTGATCGTGAAAAACTGCTATCATCACGACGTTCTGAACTAGAACAAACAGGAGAAGAACGTCGAGCATTAGCAGTTGATAAAAGGTATTCTTTGGCTTGTTGTAATGCATTTATTTTTAAAGAAGCTTCTACAGCCCGATTTTCAGCCTCTGCCTTTTCCACCTCTTGTTGCTTTAATTTTTTTTCCAAAGAAAGTCGCTCTTCTTCACTTTCTAGTTCTTTCCTTGCTTGAAGAACATATTCCTCTACAACGCTATCATCATAAAAACCAAAATGCATTTCAGCTTCTTTTCTACGAGCTACACGGCGTTGACGACTGTTAGATCGACACCTCTTTGGCGTCGGTGATTTTAAATTTGAAGCCGCCGGAGGACCTGATGAAGTATCATTATATTGATAAGCAGCAGTAGCATTAATACCATTATTAATATCAGATGTATTTTTCGTAGGGAAACATTTAACTGGACTCTCTGCCTGTCGTCCCTTTGAAGTTGAACAAGCCTCCCAGACAGTATAACACGGCCTTTCTTCTCTTATAGTAGCTTCAGTTTCATCAGCAAAAGTTACACTACGTCGTCGATTTGGGTACTTAGGAAGTGGAGAAAGTAGAAGTGGAGATTCATCACCAAAGATTCCCTTAGAACTCATACGCGAATATGACCGATGATTAGTTGACAGTGAGCTCATAGGTACACGACGAGGTTTAGGAGAAGTTGGATAACTCGGCACCAACAATTCCTCATTGAAGGATTCTGTCCTCATTTCCTTATTCTCCCCTCACTCACCGCACTCGAAGTTTTTAAATTTATTCGTGCTCCCCAAAAACAAAAACAAAAAAAACTTGTAACTTCTGGAGATTTTAAAAATCAAAAAAAAAAAGTAAAGAAAAAAAATCAAAAAAAAAACAAGAACGAGAACCAAAAAAAAATATGAGCAAAAACAATAAAAATAATAATAATGAAAATAAAAGTAAAATAATAAAAAAAAATCATTGACGTTTTGGTGAAACAGTGTTAAATCATTGTATGATAACTGTAAAATCTGTCTCGGAACTAGCCTAGTATTCTCATTAAGGATATTTGACTTTCACATATTGTTTTATTTATTCAGCCTTATTACATTGTTTCCCATTAACCAAAATTTACCCAGTAATTAAAAAAAAAAAAAAAAAAAAAACTTTTTTTTTTCTTCTCGCTTTAATTATATAAAGTACTTAGTGTTATATTTTGTTATATTTCTTTCTCAATATATATTACCCATTTGGTCATTGCATCACATCAGTTCTTTCAACAGTCTATTTAACAATTAGAGAGTAAATTCGTTTTCTTTTTTTTTTTTATTATTATTATATCCCGGTGAAGGGTAATCCATTACACCCACTCTGTGCCCCTAATTGCGAACGCTAGCAGGGAGCTCATCTGGTGTCGGGTATGACTTCTGGGTGCCCTTACGCTGCACGCTGATGGAGGCACACACATTCGCACATCGGCACGCCTCCGAGAGAGTCTTGCCGATGGACATAAAGTACACCATTGATCCAACGAAGCAGTCACCAGCACCAGTGGTGTCCACAGCCTTCACACGAATACCCTTCACATGCTTGGGCTCCGAGTTCTTCTCACAAATGAGGTATCCCTGGGATCCTAGGGTGATCACAACATCACGAATACCCATGGCCTGTAGTGCCTTCGCAGCAGCCGCAGCAGTGGCAGAGTCGGTAATCTTAATGCCAGTAATCATAGCAGCCTCTACCTCATTAGGACAGAAAAGAGAGACATACTTTAGGAATGGCTTGATCACCTCAACCTCATCAGGGAGTGGCGCTGGGGCAGAGTTGAAAACAGTGTAGATGCCGCGTTTGTGTGCCTCCCGCAAAACGTCAAGGGTCGTCTCCAGTGGGATTTCATTTTGGCATATCAGAAAACGGCAGCTTGAAGAGAATAGACGGCGGTAGTTATCAGAGCGACTGCGTAAGAAATCAGCTGTCATCTTATCCGTGGCATTAGGGCAAATCACGATCTCATTATTTGAGGTCTTGGAGTCAACAAAAATCATCGCCAAACCAGTTGGAGTATTTTCCTTGCGGAAAACACAAGTGGTGTCAACGCCGTTCTTCTTGAATTCCCGAATGAAATCAGCGCCATCAGCGTCAGAACCCACAACGCTAGCCATCGCCACTCGCGCTCCTAATCTGCCAGCCGCAACTGCCTGGTTAGCACCTTTGCCACCAAAGCCCTTCTCAAAGTTGTTTGACTTGAGGGTCTCACCAATCTGGGGAATGTGGTCAACATATCCAATGTAGTCCAGGAAACAAGATCCCACAACAACAACTGCGGGGCCATTACCACCCGCCTGGCTTTCAAGAACTTGGACACGGTTCATATTATCTATCTTGTTAGGAACGGTTTTTCTTTTGTATGTGTGTGTATATGCTTTATTAAGCTCGTATTGGTCTTATTTCACTCAATGTTTAAATTTATAACAAAAAAAATCAACAAAAAAAAAACAAAAAAAGAAGAACAGTATATTGAATTTAGTAGCCAACTCGAAAAAGCAAGACAAAAAAAAAAAAAAAAAAAAAAAACATCCGCAGGCAAAAATAGAAAGAAAATTTTAACTTATAACAAAGTAATAGATCATCATAAAGAAAAAAAAAAGCCCATCACTTTGGTGAGGCGACCTTTAATCAGTACACAATATCTGAGTAACTGCTTCTGTGACACCCCATTATTTCCTCTACAGAAATTACCTTCTCATCTGACACGAGAGGTGGGTTAATTAACCAGATTATCCTTTAAATTAACCTCAATTCCCAACGAAGAATAATAAAAAAATATATACTTATATATATACTTATATATATTTATGTTTTTTTGTTTGTTTTTCCAATTTATCCTTGTTTTGATGCTTTGATATTTTCTTAATATAATTTTTTTTTTTTCTTCCTTACGATGTAGTTAATGAGAAATTCCATTTTATTTCTTCCCCATTCACTAGTTATCGTTAATTTTATTTTCTATTTCCAATTCAAACCTTTTTTGTTTAAGTAGTTAAAATGCCCCTTTCGGGTGCCCCCCCCCCCCCAAAAAAAAAAAAAAAAATTATATATCCGTTTTCTTTTGTCTTGATTTCATAATTACAGAGGGTGGATATTCATACACCCACTCTGTGCCACTAATTGCGAACGCTAGCAGGGAGCTCATCTGGTGTCGGGTATGACTTCTGGGTGCCCTTACGCTGCACGCTGATGGAGGCACACACATTCGCACATCGGCACGCCTCCGAGAGAGTCTTGCCGATGGACATAAAGTACACCATTGATCCAACGAAGCAGTCACCAGCACCAGTGGTGTCCACAGCCTTCACACGAATACCCTTCACATGCTTGGGCTCCGAGTTCTTCTCACAAATGAGGTATCCCTGGGATCCTAGGGTGATCACAACATCACGAATACCCATGGCCTGTAGTGCCTTCGCAGCAGCCGCAGCAGTGGCAGAGTCGGTAATCTTAATGCCAGTAATCATAGCAGCCTCTACCTCATTAGGACAGAAAAGAGAGACATACTTTAGGAATGGCTTGATCACCTCAACCTCATCAGGGAGTGGCGCTGGGGCAGAGTTGAAAACAGTGTAGATGCCGCGTTTGTGTGCCTCCCGCAAAACGTCAAGGGTCGTCTCCAGTGGGATTTCATTTTGGCATATCAGAAAACGGCAGCTTGAAGAGAATAGACGGCGGTAGTTATCAGAGCGACTGCGTAAGAAATCAGCTGTCATCTTATCCGTGGCATTAGGGCAAATCACGATCTCATTATTTGAGGTCTTGGAGTCAACAAAAATCATCGCCAAACCAGTTGGAGTATTTTCCTTGCGGAAAACACAAGTGGTGTCAACGCCGTTCTTCTTGAATTCCCGAATGAAATCAGCGCCATCAGCGTCAGAACCCACAACGCTAGCCATCGCCACTCGCGCTCCTAATCTGCCAGCCGCAACTGCCTGGTTAGCACCTTTGCCACCAAAGCCCTTCTCAAAGTTGTTTGACTTGAGGGTCTCACCAATCTGGGGAATGTGGTCAACATATCCAATGTAGTCCAGGAAACAAGATCCCACAACAACAACTGCGGGGCCATTACCACCCGCCTGGCTTTCAAGAACTTGGACACGGTTCATATTATCTATCTTGTTAGGAAAGGTTTTGTTATTGCTGTTTTGCCTTATAAAGTTCTATTTAATACTACTCAAATACAAGATATATATATATATATATTATAATAAAAAGGCCAATAAAAAAGAAAAAAAAAAGGAAATAAATCGTATATTGAATTCAAAAGCATGTTCAGAAAATGAGGTCTTTTAAAGAAAAAAAAAAATTTATTAGTTAAAAGAAAGTGAAACTGAATTTTTGTGTAGACACACCTAAATACAAAATGTTGTGGGGGGGAGAAGGAAAATAAAACTACAAGAAAAGGTCAAAATACTAATAAATAGTAATAGTGAAGGAGTTTAATAGTGCTACTCTTGATTAAAAGAAACGTAGACGTCTTAACATAACAAGAAATAACACAGCTAGTGTAAATATCGGATGTGATAATAGAAAAACAAATATAGCAAGGGCAACTGTTCCTATTACAATTCCCCAAGCAGCAATAATCATCATAGCTACCAAAGGATGTCTTCCATGCGTTCTAACACCAAAAAAGGCTTGCCCAAAGTCATCAGTAGCACCACGTGAATTTACTTTAAATGAAGAGTTCCCCATATGAAAACGTCTATCGCGGTTATGTTGAGCATTTTCACTATAGTAATCACTTGTTTTTTTATTTGTACTAGCGTTTGGTTGTTCACTTGTTGTTGTGCGTACAGTAAAGGTAGTTCCTCTAGGATCTGTAAAAGTACGCTCTTCCATACGATTTCCATTTGCATCAGTAAAAATACGGGTTGATTCTCCTCGGAAAAATGGACGAAAAACTTGTTCACTTCCTACAAATTCTCTTGAAACTCGACTCTTTCTATCACCTGTAGTATTACGACGCATTTCTTCTTCAAGGTTACGAAATATTTGATCAACACGCATTCCACCAAAAATATCACGGAAAAGACGATCTGCTTCATCCTTTGACATTTGATGATATCCTTGTTGTGGACCTTGATAACTGTAAGATGTAGAAGAATTATTATTTCCTACTGATCCTGATCCTCCCATAAAAGAAGATGCATTACGTGTCATATCATATTCTTTTCGCCGAGTTTTATTACCGACCACGTTATATGCTTCAGATATACGTTTGAATGTTTCTTCAGCATCTGGATCGCTATTACGATCTGGATGATATTTTAAAGCTAATTTTTTATAAGCTGATTTAATTTCATCTACAGAAGCATCAGATTTAACTCCAAGTATACTGTAGTAGTCTGTAGCTCCTGAGTTACTTTGCCATCGTATTGAGTGTGTTACAGAGGCTTTAAATGTTATAGGTGTCCAAGAGGAATAGTTTATTCCTAAATAATGTTTATTTAATATTTGACGTCTTTTGTGTAACATACGGACTGGTGTTTGCATAAAAATTTTAGTACCATTTAAATTTTGATAAACTACAGCACTGCAAGCAGCACTTGTGGTCGTAATAAGACGTCGCATTACTATTATAAATAAGATTTTTTTTTTTTTTTTTTCTACTTTAGGGTGAAAGAAAGAAAAAAATAAATAAATAAATAAACAATTGCTTCTATAAGGAGACAATCAATAGTCTTTTTTTCTTTTGTGTTTTTATTTTCCATCTAAGTACAAAGGTTCTTCCCTTTTTTTCTTTTTTCTTTCTGTTCATAATTATTGTTTTTCTATATTATATATATATATATATATTTCTATTTATTTATTTGTCATTTACAAGTGGGAGAAAAAAAAATTAATTTTTACAACTTAAGTTCCACCTCTTTAAATTTCTCTATGCATGCAGAACGAACTTCTTCTGCTCTTTTTTGTTGTCGTCTAAGTAAATCTTCCTTACGAGCAGCTGTACGAATAGAAACTTCTTGCACCATACTCCCTAATGCCTTTTGTTCTTTATCAATAGAATCAATAGAACTCATTGCTTTTTGCTGCCAAACTTCAACACCTTCAGCTAATTCATCCGTCATACGGAGTAATCGTTTAATTTGAATCTCTAACTCAGGTTGGGCACTTGCCAAAGTTGATTGAACAGTTTGAAGTGTTGCATCCATATCCGCACGTACACGCTGGACAAGAGCAGAATTAAGTTCACTCACTTTTTCATTTCGCTTCTGGCGATTTGTTTCCCAAAGGGTATCAATTTGTTCCTCCAGTGGTTCCATAAGTATCTATCTTAAGTAGTAATATATTTAAAGGAAAAAAAACAAAAATAATAATAATAATAATAAATAATTAAACAACTATAAGTTAAAATAAGGACACCCTTTCCTCTCTCCCCGGGAGAAAGAAAAAAAAATAATAATAATAGAAAAGGAGAAATTTTGTTACTGAACCTCATAGAAAGAATTATGAACTTTAAGAAAAAAAAAAAGACTGGTAATAATAAACAGCAAAAATTTAATATCAAACTATTTTTTACACAAATAGTATGACGTAATATATATATAAAAGAGTCTTCAAGGTCGAAATAGCGGTTAATAGAGCACCTAAGAGGAAAAGCGGTAACTTTACCCTCCCTCTAGAAGAAAAAAGAATATATATATATATATAATAATAAAAATAAAAAAATGGTTAAAAAAAAAAAAGATAAAATAAAACAACAATAATAACATTAAAAAAAAAAAAAAAATGATAAACGAAAAAAAAAAAAAAGAAGCAAAAAAGAAAAAGACTTCACATGTGGCGACATTTATTTCCTTCTTTTACTTCTTCACCACCACCACCACCACCACCACCACCACCACCCTCGCTTTAAATCACAAAGAATAATGAATTTAATGATCTTCGTTTCTTTTATTCATTGAGAAGGTTGTATAAAGTATACCAGAATCACGAGGAATACCTTCTCTATTATTCCCTGCAATTGTGGAGGCAGGAGCCCATGGTCGACTAAATTGTGTTGACTCCCCAGTAAAAATAGCAGAAGCCTGTGACACGAAAACTTGCTCCCTTTCATGGGCGGTATTTTGCTCCCAAATTGTTGATTGCCCATAACTTTCATGGGCGCCGGAGCCTGCAGGAATAAATAACGGCGGTAAATGATTTACTGATGATGAAAATGTTTCTTGTTGTTGTTGTTGTTGTTGTTGTTGTTGTTGTTGTTGTAATGTTTGAGAAGTGAGTTTCTGATGTAATTCTGTTACAAATTGATTTAAAATAGAGGCGGGGGCGGATGGAGTTTCACCTCCCTTCTTTATATTTTCAGTTGCCATCATACGTTTCATGGACCATTTTCCATAAATAGAACAAAAACTTGCCACAGATTTCATACATTTTTCACTAAATTGAGATGATATGGGTAGGTTTTCATTGCTAAGTTCAACATCAAAATCACCATTATTATTATTATTATTATTATAATCATTCTTGTCACCAATAATTTCAAAAGCGGATTCTCTTGCAATAGATCCTAATCCATCTACACGAACTGATTCATGATAAATACAATTTACTAATGTTGAAATACTTCCATCTGATAATATTCCTATTAGTATAAAAGGCATTAAAAGTGTACGAGTAAGATCACTAATAATTAAAAAGAAACGACTTTTAAGGAAATCACTTATTAATGCATTATAAAAAGCATCTCCTGATAAAAACCATTCATCTTGACTGTAATGTAATTGCTTAATAAGTTCTTCAATATCAGAAATATAATTATATTCTCGTTGAAGTGGTTCTTTTTCAGAAAATATAGAAAAAGATACAAGGGCAATTGTAAGCCACCAAACAAATGAAATACCTGCAAAAGATCCTGAAATTAATAATGAAGTATTTAAAAATGATAAAATTAAAGTAACAAGAACAATAGCAGAAGATGCTCTACGAATAAATCTACCCATACTAGAATAAGGTTCTAACCTTTTTACCATATTTACTGCTTTCATTCTTCCTATAGAAATACGTGCAGAAAGTATATGGGGAACTTCATTATATAATCTAAAAGTCCATCTTGCACGATTATTCCAATCTCTAGCAATATAATTTCCCCAATCTGAACGCATCATAGCTGCATTTTTTACAAGTACACGCATAATTGAAAGAGTTACAACAAAAGGATATAATAAAATATAAAAAGTAAAATATTTTAAAATTTGCCAACGAACTAATGAAACTTGATCTTTTCCATAATTAAGAGTATTAAATTCATCAAACATACCACAAATAATAACTTTAAGAAGATTATCATCTACATATTTTAAAGTTCCTTTTTCTAGAATACCATGTTGATGAAGAGTAATAAAATAATTATCATATATCATAAGAGCTTGTATAGCTCTAAGACTATCAAATTCATTATGATTAACAATACCAAATAAACGATCTCGTTGTATTCTTTCACAAACAGAATCAAGAAAAACTCCCCAACTTAAATTACCAATAAAAGGAATATTACCTGTTAAATGAATCTCTTCATGTCCTTCAGAGCGTGCCCGCATACTTTTCCAAAGATAAATAAATCGATGTATTGGAGTTGGATATCCACTATCTACAATACCATGTAACATTTTTTCCAATTCCTTTTGAAGAATACATGTTTCTATAAATTTTATAAACTCATAACACAAGGATACAAATGAAGATAATAAAAGTATGAATGCTAAAAGCATATGATGTACACCAAGAATAACAGGTAAATGAATATCATTTACGAGTGTAGCGTTAGCACATGTTAATTCATCACAAGAAAGAGCAGCGGTCCAATCAAGCATTGTAGTAAGAAATAAAACAGTATAAAATAAAACACTAGCATTAAGAAAATCCACAAAAGATGCTAAACATGAACCCCATAAACCTTTAAAATACCAAAAACGGTATAGGCAATTCATAAAAAGATGAACATCTTCAATTCTTCCATTGCCTTCATACCGAAGAGAGAAAGTAGGCATGCGTACAAAAACCATTTTCTAAACTATTTTTTATTCTATTATTATTATTATTATTACTTTTTCTTTTTAATTCTCTGTAAAACTAATCCTTTATATATATATAAAGGAATAGAGAATTTAGGATGGGGAAAGAAACAAAAAAAAAAAATGCAATAATTATAATAATAAATAAATTAATAAAAAATATATGAAGAGGGACATTTAAAGTATTACACATAATATAAAGGGAAAGAAATGCATAACTTAAGCCATTAAAAAAAAAAAAAAAAAAAGGAGGAAGAGGATTGTAGGAGAAACAGACAAAAGAAAAAAATCTTATTAATCCTTATAATATATATATATATTTATTTATTTATTTATTTAAATTTAATGTGGCATCTTACATTTTCCTTTAGCCATTGCAATCATAAGACTAATTAATAATACATTTCCACTCAATAATAAAGCAAATACAACTAAAAAACCTACATTTCTTAATTCTACTCCAAGTATATGTAAACTAGGATCTTCTGCTACCATATATGTACATATAGAGTGAAGACTTGCATAACAACGTTGTAAATGAGGTAAAGTAAAAAATTTTTCTTTTTTATTTTCATTATATTTTTCTTTTAAACCAAATGTTTTAGTAAAATTAAATTGATCTTCCATTTGTGAAAATGTACCACCAATAGACTCTGTAGCATTAGTATAAAATACATCCATTACTCTTGCAACATCAAATGTTCTTTGAGCAATAATAGATGTTTGCCATCTAAAGTAACTTTGAGCAAGTTTAGCTATAAAAACAATAAAAACGATAAAACTAATAAAAATAATAAATAAAACCATTAAACCTAATGATAATAAACTACAAGAGTTTCTTAAAAATAATAAATTTACTACCAAATAAATAAAAATTACTATGGCACCTAAAGCGTTTAACCAAAGTGATGGTATTAACATTGCATTTAATACAGATTGGGAACTAGTTAACTCTTCTACTGCAAGTCTACGACATTCCTCCCATATCCATAAATTTTCTATATCAAAAGCATCAATATAAATATTTTCATTTTCAGAATTATCAATATTATTATTATTATTATGATTTTCTTTACTATTATTAGGTTTTTCATCAATACATTCTGTTAAACGATAAATAAAAGAAACTTGATGACTATATTGAATAATCATTAGAGCAAAAGATGATAAAAGAAAAAATAACATACCAGAAAAATAAATACTAGAAATTACAGAAAGTAATATTTCTTGATGAGTAAAAATTTTTTTTTTAGAAATCATCCATTGAATACTTCTAACAGTTGCTGTAGAACTTAAAGCTAATATTCCTGCTACAATTAATCCAATTGTAATATGTTGTGGTCTACCTTTTAAAGACATATAAAGTTCAAGTCCTGTATGTAAAGTTTTTCCATTAAATTTTAATGGTGGATTAAGAGGAATTTCTTCTAAACAATTTACCTGTTTTCTACTTTCTTCAGGTTCATAACTATCAGGTAATGAAAATAATCGAAATGCTACAACAGTAGACCATAACATTACTAATAAATCTGCCCAAAATGGTAAAAATGCATCACCAGAATCCACCGTCTCAGCATTATAAATATGATAATATAATGCAATTGCAACTATAGGAAGTCCTGATACCGCTACATAAACAGCAACAATAATACTAATATGTTGAATTAAT
Source organism: Trypanosoma avium (assembly GCA_030849755.1). NCBI lineage: Eukaryota > Euglenozoa > Kinetoplastea > Trypanosomatida > Trypanosomatidae > Trypanosoma > Trypanosoma avium. Next base: position 76,472 of record JASANY010000878.1, on the reverse strand, counting down.
TTAGACTGATGATTTCGTTGATCGGCTCTAATACAACAAAAACGATATATAAGTAAAGCTAAAAGAAGAAATGGACTAAAAATATGAGCAAGAAGGAGGAGAAGAATCCAAAGTAATATTGCTTGAATTTTTTGTCGTTGAAATCTTTCTACATGTGGTTCAACTTGTGCTTCAATATTTAAAACTCCGGCACCTCTCATGTTCCCCAACTCCTAAATAACTAAAAAATATCTCAGAAAAACAAAAAAAAAAGAGAAAAAAAGTTTTAAAAAAATAATAGACAAGCAAAAAGGGTAAATTTTTGATATAAATATATATATATATTATAAATACAATTACTAGTAATAAACAAATATCAAACTTTAAGAGAATATATATATATATATATATATATATATTTCCAAATTATTCTATTATTTATTTATTTTATTTTATTTTATTTCTTTTTTTTTTTTTAGAATCGCACAAATTCAAGCTTTTTTTTTTGAATTTTCTGTTCTAAACTTGAATAAACAATCCATTACCGTTTAAAAATAATAGGAAAAATAGAAATATAAAGAAGAAGGAGAAGGAGGTGGTGGTGGTGGGGGGAAATAATAAATAATAATAGAAATCGTATTCTCTTCAAAAGAAAAGAATACTAGTTATTAAGTAATTCTAATATTTTTTAAAATTTTGGCTAAACTTATTAAGGGCTTCTTTAAGTGAAGTATGAGTACGAATACTTGGGGTATTCATAGAATTTTTTACTGGAGTCTCTTCTGGTTGTAATTCTGGTTCAAGTAATGAGACATCTATTTTCAAAATTTCCACAATATTTTTATAATCTGCATTATTCTTAAAATTACCTTCTTTAAAACGAAGTGCATTACGACGAAGACACGTCTTTACTGCCAAAATTCTAGAATCTTTATCTTCAATCATGTGAAGAGGTAAAAGTGCCCAAAACCATGAATCTGAAAGACACTCTAATGTTGATGAAAATTCAAGAAGTACCTTCGTTTCCATATCTTTATAAGTAATACTTCGATTTAACTTCATAGCTCGAATACAAATTAAAATAAGGAATGGTGTGAGATAGTCTGTAGCGCAATAACTTGAAGCATGTGGGTGTAAGGCACTTGGAACAGGAGATTTACCTTCTTTAAATCCTTCTAAAATACCTAATGCAGAATCTTGAAATTCATTTCCACGTTCAACAAAATCACGACCACGATTTGTATGAAGCATATTATTTGAAATAAAATCGGCATATGGAGGAAAAGCATTTTCTTGACGAGAACTTGGTGCACTTAATCGTTCCAAGAATTCATGAATAATTTCTTCTGCAGAAGTATCAGGTGTACAACCGTAAAAAGCAAATATACCTAGAAGTTGTTTCCAAGTAGCAGCTAATGGTACAATAGCGATATCTTTACCATTTATTGATTTTTCATAACGTGGTTGAGCAATAAAAGGTTCAACAATACCAGAAAGAAGACTAACAACACGATCAAAAACACTCATATCTATACTTGATTTTGTTTTATCAGCTGCTTGAACTATACTACCAAATTGATTTCCATCACCACATATTCCTAAAATTCTTGATAATTCTTGACTTCCTGTAGACTTTGCAATAGATACCGCATCTCGAAGTTTATGACAAAGTAATTTACACATTAATTGTTGTGTAGAATTCATTGATAAATTTTCATGTGTCCAAATATCCATAAATGATAATTCTTCTTTTAACCATGTATTAAGATTTTTTCTTCTTAATTGTTTAAGATAAAGTTCTTCAGATTTAGCATTATTTTCTGGTTTATCTTCCTCTGGTAAACCATAAAGAGCATCAAAAAGTTTAATTATTGTTTTAGCTTGTTTTGATGTTAAATTTTCCATAGTTGAAAGTCTATCATATCTTACAGCATCAATTGCAACTATAAATTCACGTAATTTTTCTGTAGAAAGTGAAACATTACTACTTTCTCGACATAAATTAACAAATACATGTAGATAATTATCTATTTTATCAGAATTATTTGAATTTATTTGTAAATATTTACATACTGTACGAAGTATAGATATAGCACAACTTTGAAGATAATGTTTACTTGTAGCATGTGCAAAATAAGGATTTACTATTATTATTTTAGCTCCTTGAACTTCTTCAATAGTTTCTTTTTTTTCTTTACCATCACGAAGCCAAGCAAATGACGGAGTAGCAAGTTTACCTCCTATACTCCATCCACATCGAAAACTTCGACCAAGATTTCCTATAACATTTTGTGAAACAACATTATTATTCATTTCAAAAACTTTAGATTCAACCTTTTTAACAACATAAATAGGAGAAATTTTTTCTATATTTATTCCTTTAATAACTAATGCTCCTTTTCTTTCACGTGGTATTTTTTCATTTTTCTTTTTTAAATCGTAAGGTAATTCAAAATCTTTAATTGTATCAATAGAATTAAGAACAGGATGAGGAACTATTTGATTTCGTATAGATACTTCATTTTTACGTATAGGAAGAGTAGAAGATTGATCTACAAAAGAAGAAGTTTTAGCAAGAGAAGCTGGAGGTAAAGGTTTAACGTGAGGTGGTGGAGTTTGATTTAATAAACCACTTGTATCAAGAATAGCAGGAGTATGTACTACATCATCCAAAGTATCTGCATAAGTTGAAATAGGTTCTATTTCTGGAGGAATTTCATCTCCAATTAACATATTATCATAATCTACATTAATATCATCAGGATTATTATCAACATAGTTATTATTATTATTATTATTATTATTATCATCATAATCAATAGTTTCTACGTTAGTCGTATAAACCCATTTCCCTGTTTCTTCATTATATGAATCAAATATTAAACCTTCTTTATGGCATCGTTCACGAAGTTGTTCAGATGTAGTACCAACAACACCATTTACTGTAACACGAGCTCGTACAAGCAAACCATGGCCAATAGGTGGAGGTACATCAATACCTGGATAAAACTCTACTTCACCATTTTGGCGAAGAGCTATAACTTCTGATATATCACAACGAACAAGATTAACAGGTTCAATAAAATGAACAGAACACTTACCATCACGGCGATGAATACTGAAATTATGTACACTTTGTAACTGTTGAACAGTAAATTCTTGAAGTATCTTTAAAGGAGGATCAAGAATATAATCTCTACTTGTACAAATTGGGGCATAAGAAGCATTATCTGGAGTTGATACTACAGATGTTCCCATTAAAACTTTGGCTGGAGTAGAAGATAAAGTAGTATTATTTACAGTTTCAGTCATACCAAAATTAACACTAGGACGACCTACTAAATCTTTAAGAGCCACAGGTGAAAGATCATTAACAGAAAACGAAGCAGGTTGTTGTTTAAGTGTTGCATTTCCATCAGGTAAAATTGTACCTACTCTCATTCTATGTTGATACTGTAATATTGAAGGAGGAATAATTGTAGCAGTTGAAACAGCTACAGGGGGTGCAACTGTCACTATTTTCTTTGGTTCTTCATTAGGTGCAAAAAGCAAAACATTTCCATAAGGTTTTTCTGCAAAATCTGGTAAATTAAGGAATGACATACCGTTATTTGTACTACCTGTAGCAGTACCTGCCCCTACAGTTCCTCCTGTCTGACTGAAACCACCTGCAGTACCGAACCCCGCTGAAGTTGCCCCAAATGTTGGTCCCCTGATGCCTTGACCAAAACCACCAGTAGTAGAACCTGCTGTAGTTTGACCAAATCCACCAGTAGTAGCACCTGCTGCAGCTTGACCAAAACCTCCACCAGCTGCAGGTTGACCAAATCCACCAGTAGTAGCACCAGCTGCAGCTTGACCAAAACCTCCACTTGCTACAGGTTGACCAAATCCACCACCAGCAGTCGCACCTGCTGCAGGTTGACCAAATCCACCACCAACAGTAGGCTGCTGCCCAAAACCCCCGGTTGCTCCAGTTTGTCCAAATACACCTGTAGTACCTCGACCTGCCGCTTNCTGCTGCAGCTTGACCAAAACCTCCACCAGCTGCAGGTTGACCAAATCCACCAGTAGTAGCACCAGCTGCAGCTTGACCAAAACCTCCACTTGCTACAGGTTGACCAAATCCACCACCAGCAGTCGCACCTGCTGTAGTTTGACCAAAACCTCCACCTGCTGCTGTTTGACCAAATCCACCAGTAGTAGCACCAGCTGCAGCTTGACCAAAACCTCCACCTGCTACAGGTTGACCAAATCCACCACCAACAGTAGGCTGCTGCCCAAAACCCCCGGTTGCTCCAGTTTGTCCAAATCCACCTGTAGTACCTCGACCTGCCGCTTGTCCAAATCCGCCTGTAGTTTGACCAAAACCTCCACCTGCTACAGGTTGACCAAATCCACCACCAGCAGTCGCACCAGCTGCAGGTTGACCAAATCCACCACCAACAGTAGGCTGCTGTCCAAAACCCCCGGTTGCTCCAGTTTGTCCAAATCCACCTGTAGTGCCTCGACCTGCCGCTTGTCCAAATCCGCCTGCTTGTTGGCCAAATCCACTACCAGCCATTCCTTGAGAAGGTTGCCCAAACCCACCTGGATTTTGCTGTTGACCAAATCCAACAGGGCCAGTTTGAGCGGGCTGACCGAATCCTCCTGCTGCAGTTGGTTGACCAAATCCACCCCCTCCTGCTGCTGCGACTGCCCCTCCTGCCATTCCTGCTGCCTGACCAAAACCACCAGTCTGCTGTCCAAATCCCGGCGCAGATTGTCCAAACCCTCCTGCAGGCTGACCAAAACCACCACCGGTGTTTTGTTGTCCGAAACCACCTATTTGTTGCTGCTGCTGCTGTTGTTGTTGTTGTTGTTGACCGAAACCTCCATGAGGTGCCTGGCCAAAACCTCCAGTTGTGGGTTGGCCAAAGCCTCCTCCCCCTCCTCCAAAACCCGAGTTCATCAGGAACCAAGTAAATGAGAACCAAAAAACTACATCAAAAAAAAAAAAAGGAAAAAAAAAAAATCTTTCTATAGATCCTATTTATCAAAAATAAAACATTAACAGTTAGTTAGTTTTCCACCACTCTTTTTGTTTTAGAAATTCTAAACCCCCGCCTCCGCCCCACCACAGCCATAAATAAATCAAAAAAATAAATAAATAAATAAATATATTATTGACAGTTTTCGTATAGTTTTTGTGCAATAATTTTTTTTTTTTCTTTTTTTAATCACTGCTTCCCAAAAAGAGCTTCCATCTTTGGATTTGGTTGAATACCGCATGTCATTTGATAATCATCCCAATGAATCATTTCTGTACATAACGGCTGTAAATCTTTAGCAAAAAAATCACGAGAAGCTGTAATACACATTGATTTTACTTTTACTAATTTCCCTCTCGCATCCAATATAAAAATTTCACTTCCAGAAAAAGAATTAGAAGAAAAAAGTTCCTTCATAGACTGTAAACCATCACGAATATTGTTTGTCTCACGGTAATCATCCCAGTGTTGCATCTCTGTACAAAAAATCTGTTTAGCAGAATCCATAACAGCGGGATTTAAAGCTATAGATAATGCTTTTACATTAGTTTGCTGAATTTTAAATGTATACCCTTTAAATGGTTCTACTGATGTTTTCATTAATTTTTTCATTGTATCTATCATTTTTCCTGTGCCATCTTGTATAGCAAATCGTTCCCGGTAATCATCCCAATGTTGCATCTCTGTACAAAGAAACTGAGTATCACTTTCTTTTTGATTCGCAAATAATGCAACATTCATTAAAACATGAGGAAACTCTCCCCTTTTATAACGGATTGTTTCCTCATCATAAAGCACCTGATCAGTTACATCCATCAAAAAAAAAAAAGAGAGTAAAAAAAAAAATTACTCCCCCCCCCTCCCCCCCGCTAACTAAGAATAACAAAGAAAAATAAAAAAAAAATAAAAAAAAAAAATCCCTATGCCTTTCTGCCTTAACCCTCATTCAAAACCAAGAAATATATTGAAGGAAAAAAAAAAAAAAATAATAATAATAATAATAATAATAATAGTAATAAAGTGAGCCACACAAAATTATTACATATAGGAGATAGGTTTTATTATGTAAAGATTTTTTATTTAACAAAATTAAAAGGAAAAAATTTTTTATTGCACAAATTTACATAGAATTAAAAAATGAAGAGTGATTCTTATGAAACTGTGCAAGAGCGGTAACATCATATGATGTTTTATGAAATATTTTTACACGATTTAAAAGAAGTTGGGTAATTGCATTAGAATCTTGTAAACACTCTGGAAGTTCTCCCTCTTTTGAACCCTCTAAAAGTTCTAATAAAACTTCTGATGAAAAAGATGAGAGATCAGCTCCACTAAACCCTTCTGTAGCATCTGCAAGTATATCAAGATCTGCTAATGTACCCTTAAGTGTAAGAGAGAGAATTTGACGCCTATCCTCACGTGGTGGGAGAGGAACGTAAACTAAATAATCAAATCTTCCTGGTCGAAGTAAAGCACTATCAAGAAGATGTGGGGTATTTGTAGCTCCAACAAAACAAATTTCACTTGAGGCTGTAAATCCATCCATCTCTGTTAATAATGTTGAAAGTAATCGAGCTTGATCACTATCATGAGACCCAGATGAACGTTGACCTCCAATTACTTCTACTTCATCAAAAAATACAATACATGGTGTTTGACGTGCTGCCTTATAGAAAACTTCACGTAATTGTCTTTCAGACTCCCCAACATAAGCACTAATAAGTGAAGCAGAATCTAAATAAATAAATGAAAAATAACCCTCAGAGCAAAGAGCTTTTACAAGACTTGTTTTAGCACAACCTGGAGGACCATAAAGAAGTATTCCACGAGGAGGAATAACATTAAAACGTGCAAAAGCTTCAGGTTCTAATCTTGGTAAAATAAGTGCACGACGTAATCGATTTTTTACTTCATTTAAACCTCCAATTTCAGACCATTTTAATAATTTCATAGGTGGCTTATATACACTTGGAGGATTACGGGCAACTTCAATAACAGATGAACTTGAATAACCTACTAATTTATGTGCTTCATTCATATAATCTTCTTTTTTACCACCACGTATATGAGCTAAAATTTCAGCACGAGTATTTAAATCTGGAAGATCAATTGTTATTTTTAAAGAAAAAATAGAATTAATAATTTCAAAACTATTATCATTATTATAAGAGATACCAATTAAAACTAATGAAGAGCTCATTCCATTACGTTTACTTATTAAATTATTAATATCATGAAGTAAAGTTCGAATTGTTAATCTTGATAAAGAATATTCTGAAGAAGGAAATATAAGATCTAAAGATGGAATACACAAAACTATAAGTTTTGCATTCCATAATTCTTCTTTATTATCCCAAATAGTAGATGGAGACCAATTTACAAGTATAGCATTAGCATTATTTACACAATTTTTAACTAATGTTAAAGCTCCACATCCTTCTTGAGCCTGTATGCATATACCAAACCAATTTCCAGGACGTTCTGTCATTGTAAAAAGTACAGAATTTAATTCTTTTATTTGTTCATCTAAACCAAAAAGTTTAACTTGTTTTTTTTCATTCAAAATATTAGGTTTATGATTAATTTTAATACGTGTTGTTGAACAAACTAATGCTATTCCACGATATCCATGTTGAAGTTCAACTGATTTTACATGATATTTTCCTTCATTAGTTATTATATCACATCCAACTATAATATATTTACCTACTAAACTTGCAAAAAGATGATCTGATGATCCATAAAGACTTATACGTGGTCCTTCTAAAATAACTAATGTAGCAATATAAGTATTTAATGGAGTTTGAATTTGAATTTTATCTGAATTTTCTATATTTTTTTCTGGTAATACTTCTATAAAACGTCTTTTTATAGAAGAAAATTCATTAATAAAACAAATATTATGTCTCTCTATACTAGAAAAGTCTTGCGCCGTAAGGGTAGAAGCATATTCTGGTGTTATTGAAATAATACATTCAATTTCACAGGAAGCAATTTCATGTTGAGCAGATATAATAGAACAAATATAAACTAATTCATTATTTATTTGTATAAGTGCAACCGGCGCAGATGCACACACCCATCGTGCAGGAATTCTAAGCATACTTTATATGTAAATAAAAAAATAGAAAAATAAAAAAAAAAACGAAAAAGAAAAGAAAAGAAAATAAAAAAAAATAAAGTGCAAGGTAAAAAAATAAAAAAAAACATATCATAAAGTAATACCTTTTTCTCTTTCTCTCTCTGACTCCCTAAAATACTCTAAACAATTTAAAAATAAAGGGGCAAGACAACTTTTATTTATTTATTTTTTTCTCTTTTCTTTTTTATTATTTTATTTTTGGCACATGACAAAGAGAGGAAATGAGTGTTAAATATATATATATATATTATGTTCTCCATATATATATATATATATTTTTTCTTTAGTTTAATTGCCTCTTAAACTTACCCTTTTTCTTTTCATATATATATATATATATATATTTTTTTTTTTTCTTTTTCTCTAAAGTACAGAGACTTTTTTTATTTTTTTCTCTTATATGGGTGATTAAAAATACTAAAATAACAAGTGATGATGTTAGTAACCAGTTGTTTTTTTTTTTTTTTTTTTTTTTTTTTTAAGTATGACTAACTGGGTTTACATTCTCTCACGCAAAAAAAAAAAAAAAAACAATACAAAAAGCAAAATAAAAAAAACAAAAATAAATGATGGAAAAATCTGTTATGGATGAATGATGGTGATTATGAAAAATAATATATTTGGGCCTATACAACATTTTTTAAAAGATGGATGGGATAATAAAAATATAAATAAATATATCTATGCAAAAAAAAAAATTCTCTTCTTCTTAACTCTTGAATAAATACAAAAATAAAATTTAAAAAAAAAAAATTATAAATAATAAGTAAACAATAAAAATAATAATAATAAAAACAAAAGGTACACATTAAATTCTCTATGAATAGGTATAGAATAAATAAATTTATCTCTTTCTCTATGGTTAACGTGATATATCTATAAATAATAAAAGTTATTATTATTATTATTATTATTATTATTACTATTAGTATTATTATCTAATAGGAATCTTTCCTCCGATTGCTGCCGCCTCCGCCAAAGTTCCCCCACACTGCCCAAACACACAATTTCTTATAATAATATTATTATCATTATCCAAAATAGCATCTTCGCTCTGAGCATCTTGAATAGGATTTCGTGCGATTTGTACACGAATACTACACCCAAGTAAACTTATTCGACTAAGACGTATAGTAGATTTCGCTTCTTCAGCATTTGACATTTCTACAAAAGCAAATAATGTAGAATATCCATTACCGCGACAAACACGAACTTTATTCACATTTCCACACATCATAAGTAATTCCATTAAATGTTGCTGTGGTAAAAGTGGTGGAAGACGTGATATATAAACGGTACGAGATTTTGATTCTGGTAAAAATTGTGGAATATGATCATTTATAATATTACAATTATTATAAATAGTATTCGTATTCGTAATATCAATAGTATTCGTATTAGAATATCCATTATTTATAGATGTTGTTTTCGTAACAGACCAACTATTTTTAGGTGTAATAGATTGCATCGAAGAAAATATGTCTGTACTTTGTTGAAATTGACGTAAATGTTGACGTAATGCAGCTCGAAGAGGATCTTTTATTTGTAATGAAATTTGCCCAATCATTGCCCAAAAAGATGCTTTAGAAATAGGAAACGGCATATTCGCACAAATATGAGTAATTGTACAAATATTATCAATATGTGCTATACAATGTACACCATGTTGAAGCATACGTAAACTTAAAAGAAAAGGATCTCCAGTTAAAAATCCATTTAAAAATAATTGTCCCAATAAAGTACCACAATTAGAACCAATATCAGTAGATTCTTTTTCCATAATATATTGTAGTAAATGACAAAGCAGAGATTCACGAAATTCCTCCAATGCACTCCAATTATTTTTAACTTCCATAATAATATTTAAAACACGTGATAATGTTGAAGTAGGAGCTCTTTTCACAGCCTCTGCAAGTTCCTGTGCAGAATCACAAGGTTGTCGATAACTTTGAATAACATGTGCAATAAATTTCACAGGGCAATTAGAATATAATAATGAAATAAGTCCTTTCTGATTTGAAAATGGGGCTGTACTTTTTGCTAAAATAACTTCTTCAATATTCACATGATGTACACATAATGCTTGTGTTTGTCGGCAAGGAATAAAAGCATGCATTTTCTCAACTCCAATCTCCGCCATACATTTATTTTCAAATCCAACATATCCAATAACACCATTATCCCATAATACAAAAGCCTCATCCCCACCATGCGGGTAAAACATATATTTTAAATTTTTACTTGTTGTACTTGGGTCCAATTGTGTTACACGAATCCAGTGTTTCAAGCCCAAATCTATTAATCCAATATTATCATCTTGAAAGTATGAAATATCCAATGTTCGATTATTAGTAGAAATATCATGCCCTGCAGTAACTTCCGCAGAGGAGGCGGAACTAACAGGGGAGACAGGCCGCTCTGGTGAAATATTGTTATTATTAATATTAATATTATTATTATTAAAAAACATACTCTCCATTTTGGTGATTTCTTTTTCTTAAAACTTGTGTTTTTAAGTAAAAATAATATATATTTATTTATTTATTTTATATAAAGAAAAGATATGTGGCCCTGGATTAGGAAGAAGGGGATAAAAAGGAAAATATTTATCTATGTGTGTATATATATATATATATACTTTATTTTTTGTTTTGTTGTTCTTCTCTTTTTATATGAAACAAAACAAAAAAAAAAAAAAAAGATAAAATAAATTTTAAATAATGAATGATAATAATAAATAAGGTAAGGCAAAGAAAAACAAAAAATAGATTGTGAATATAAATATATATATATATATATATATTTAAAATAAATAAATAATTTATTATAAAATCTCTCTCTCTGTCTTTATTTCTGTGAAGATCAATTTGTATAAAAACAAACAAATATAAATACCAAAAAAAAAAAAAAAAAATAGTTAAAGACGCTGTGTTTTCACTAATCATTTTTTTTTTTTAATTATTAGCAAGACTGATAATGTTCACCCAATATTTTCTTCTTCTTCCCCCTCTTCCCTATCCCACCTGTTAAATATAAATACAGAAAAGGATATTTTGAAAATAAATAAGGATTAGAAGAAAATATAAGAGAGAAACAAACATAAAAAAAAAAAAAATTAATCCTTTTTATTCAGTGCTAATGAAATTAACTCTAGTCTTCTCTCTTCTGTTAAAGAATCAGAAATAGTAGATTCATTAGAATTTTTTGGAGTAGGAATAGATTGTAAAGATAAAATAGAATATTTATCATCTTTTAATATTTGATATCTAGGTTCATCAAAACGTTTAAAATTAAAACGTGGTTTCATTGTAGATACTATACTACCTACAATAGGTTCTGATGAAATTAATGGTTTACACACATTTGCCGTAGATGCTATTAATTTCCTCTCTTTTTCTTCTTTACTAATAGGATTTGCATGTAATGATAATAAATGTGCTCCAATAGTTCTAGGTTTTAAATATAATTGTTCTGGAAGAGACATGGGTTGATTTACCCAAACTTCTTTCATTCGATGCATACAAGGTTCTATTAAAGTATAAATTAACTCCGCTGGTAAACTTTCTAATACATGACAAGATAAAACATGTAAAATTAAAGCATCTGATGGTGGGAAAAGTGCATTATTATGTGTTCGATCTGTTGCTTTTGTTCTGGATGTAAACCAATACATTTCTCCTATAATTGCACATAACATATGACTTTTTTGTTGTGAATTTAAACTCCATTCTTTACTTTTACCTTGTGGTTTCGCCCCAACAAGAGTTTTAATTAGTAGTTTATCATATATTTCACATAATTTACTTTCACTTGTCATGATATTTGTTAATGTTGCAAATGTTTCAGAGTCTATTGAGGGAAATAATCGAAGTGTACGAGCCCGTACTTCTTGTTTTAATATATTTTCTCCAAATAATGCAAGTCTATCAAACCCAGGAGTTGTATTCCACGTTTGTGTTTCTTTTACATAAAATAATAAACTATGTAATAAAACATTATGACGACGTAAAAATCCTAAAGCAGTTCGTAATCGCCCTAATCTTCGTGTTGTTTTAGAACACATAAATTCATCAATTAATCGACAAGGATTTGCTATAGTTTTATATATTTGATTAGTAGGAAGTGGGTGGGTTGGAGAAGTTAAACGTTCTTTTAATAAATTAAACAAACGCATATCAAGTGATTTACTGTGAGTTTCCCAATTCATTACACGTTTCCCAGTAAAAGCACATAACACACCAGAAGAAGAATTAGAAGAAGTTGAGGAAACAAAATTAGAAGAAGAAGAAGAAGAAGAAGAAGAAGAGGAAACAAGTCCTAGAAAGATAAAAGTTCTTTTCATATTTTATTTATATGATTCTCTTTCTTTTTTTTTGTTTTGTTTTCTTATTTAATCGTTATTTTTGTGTGTTTGTTTATTTCTTTTTTTCTTGTAATTTTTTATTCACTTAGTAAAAATGACATGAAAAAAGGAGGAAGAAAATAGACAGATATATATATATATATAAAAGAACAAAGGGAGAAAATTTTTCAAAACAAAAATAAAAACTTTTTTAACTTCTTCGAAAAAAAAAAAAAAAAATTAGAAATTCAGTTTACAAATAAAAATAAAGGCTATATTTTTATTCCTTTTTCTTAATCTTCTAAGATTTAATCCTAGTCTAAAAAAGTATTGGGAATATTACAAGTTGTAAGGTGTGAATCATACACTTTACAAGGTACAGCGGAATACAAATATAAGTAGAGTGGAAAAGAAAAAAAAAAAAAAAAAACATATTAAAAGTAATAATTAAAATCAAAAATAAAATTAAAAAAAAAAAAAAACTCTCTGCCAGCCTAATTAGCCTAGGAATACGATAAAAGATAAGAACAACAACAACAATAGGGGTAGCAAAAAAAAAAAATAAAAATAAAATAAATAAACTGAGTAAATCAATTTAAAAAAAAAAAATATATATATATATACTCTTAAATTACTAGTAAAAAGTAGAAAGGAATAAACAATTAAAATACATATCCTATTATTTATCATTTTGATTTATTATAAATCAAATCATCACTTGCCTTTGTGTAATCTTTTTCATAATTTGATAAAAGTATTTCATTAAGATTTACAGGTGCTGTTGCACTATTCATTGCAAAATCCTCATCATATCGCCTTCTCCTTACAACTCTTTTTCGATAAGATTTAAAATATACAATAATCCCAACAACAATTAATATCACTACTATCACCACTACTACTACTACCACAACAATTACAATAGTAGCAGGAAAACTACTATCACTATTATCATCAGGAGGAGAAGTAGGAATATTATAAACAGCTCTTTGTACTCCTGGTAATATTCCTGAATTTCCTGCACGATATGCTTCACCTGCTCGAATAATAGATGAAAATGATATTTGAATAAAAGGTGGTGGGGCATTATCGTGGGGAATCATTTCAACTTCTGTATTAGGCCATAATGTTGTTTGTAATAATTCGATTAATGTATCTGGTGTCATTTTTAAATTTATATTATTATTATTATTATTATTATTATTATTATTATTATTATTATTATTACTTAGAAACGCTTTAACGTTTTCTGGTGCAGGATTGGTGGCAACTTCAAAAAATACATTAATCCATTCTTTTGCAGGTGTTAAAGTTATTTCAGAAGTTAATGTTACACTATATTCATATTCACTACTAGAATCCTCATTACTATTAAGAACATCTGGTATGTGTAAAATTGTAGAAATTGGAAAACTGGGTTTTGGTAAAATTGCTGGGTTTATCGTTTGAATAACTTCTTCTTGTTGTGCTTGAACTGAAGTAATTATATTGAAATGTGTAGTTATAAAAAGAGCATTAGGAAATAATAATAGTAATAATATTATTATAAAAAGAAAAGAAATATTATTATTATTATTATTATGATAAAAAGTTTTAGGACTAATATGTTGAGAAGGTTTCATAGCAGTGAGTGTCATGATATAGTTCTACTAGAGAAAAATAAAATATAAGAAATAGTAAAAAGAAAAATAATAATTCAAAAAAAAAAAAGAGAAAAAAAAAATTAGTTAATAGACTATAGAAAACCTAGATATAATAAATAATGAAGTTAGTTTAAAAAAAAAAAAAAATTCATCTGTGTTAATTAAAATTAGGAAATAATAAAATTTTGGCATATTAATTACTAGTGTACAAAGTGAAAGGAGAATTAGCAAAAATAGAAAAAACAAAACAAGTAATATACACTATTACACTATAAAAATTAACAAAAATAATTTTTAAAAAAATAATGATAATTAAGCTTCTAATTTTCATGTTGAGATTAAAAATAAGCCCAAATATTTTCATTATTTTCAACTATAAACAAAAATATACACAGAAAAGAAAAAAAAAAAAAAAAAAACCTTTAAAAAAAAGGAAAAAAGGGAAGAGGGAAAAAAAAAATAAAAGTATAAAATAAAACTTTGTGTTTCCTCTTTTTTATGGGAAAATCACCTCACCCTACTCATTATTTTCGTTTTTTATTATTATTAGTAATAATTTTATTATTTTACATAATATACTAATTTCAACAATAAAAAAAAAAAGTATTCATCGCTAATATAAAAATTTACAGCATAAAAAAAAAATCAAAATAGAAAACACCTTTGACACACCTTATATTGCCAAAGAACTCTTCTCTTCTTCTTTACTACTACTACTACTATTATTATTATTATTATTATTATTATTATTATTATTAATATTACTATTACTATTATTACTTTTATCATTATTATTATTATTATAAAATATATTTAACATGGCGGCATCCTCTAACGGCGGCGTCACACGTCTTAATAACACAGCACTTCTAAAACGATTTAAAAGTGGTTGTAATTTTACACTAAAATTAAACTCCGCAGTTGCAACATCCATTGCTGTTAATTGACTTGCCTCCGCTACAATTTTATGTAATGTACCTTGCGGAATTCCTATATCAATTGTATTAATAACTTTCATCACATCCTGTAATCGAATTGTTTTTAAATCTTCAGATTTAGCACGAATAGATTCCACGACTTGTAGGGTAAACTCTTCTACTTCAAATAAGAATTGTTTTTTAAGGGTGTAAACAAAATAACTATCTTTATTAAAAAGTAAATCAATCGGTATTTTACCTGTTCCAGCACTTAATCTCCAAAGATATAAACTTAATTGTAACATGTGAACATATTTTTTCTCCGGCATAACAATTCGTATAGCATTTAAAATAAAATTTGTTTGCACCATACCTTTTATTGTTAATTTAGAATCCCTACAGGCATCTTCCAAGTCTTTAATATCTTTTTGCCAAGTTAATACAACATCTTCAGGAATAAAAGAGCGAAGAGATAATATTATTCCTCTACATTCAGGATCATCAAGATTACGTTGACAAACATTAAGCATATTTAACCCAACTTCTTGAGCTGCTTTAACAGTTCCTAATTTTTCACGTAACCAATTTAAAAAATAATGTTTTAACGATGATTGACGATGATATTGACGGGAAATCCAAAAACTATTAATCATAGGAATAACATCTTTTTTTTTCATATGTAAATTACGAATAGGATGACAAACTTTAAAAAAAGAAAGTGGATCTTCTTCCCAATTTCCTGGAGGAAGTAAATAATCTAAATCATCTAATTCATTTTCTGTAAGATTTTCTTCTTCTAACCATGATCTAATAAGTTCACTAGATGTAACTGCAGTAATAACATCTAAAGAATCTAAAGATTCTTTTTGAGTTACTGAAAACTTTTTTTTTAATTCAAAAACTTCAGGTAAACGATTTTCTTTTACGTCTTTTACTTCTGTTACTTTATCTAATTTAAGTTGCTCATAGGCAAAAAGTAAATCATCAATACGACGTTGAAGCGCTGAAATAGATTTATCTGTTTCTTTTCCTTCTCCATTTTTTTGATCATTTAATTCTAAATTTGTTTCACCTTTATTTAACTTATCAAGATTTAACCAAACCGAAGGAGAAGTATTATCATACATCATTTGTCTCACTAAAGCACGAAAACGCAAATCAGATTCCGATAATTTTTCTTTTAAAGATTCCACCTGCGCATTTAATCTCCCAATTTCACGTTGATCTGTTTTATGAATTTCCATAAATTTTGCATTTCTCGAAGCCTCTTCAATCATTGAATTTGTTAACATTTTAGAACGTTCTGTAGCCTCCTCACATTCTTTTTTAATATTTGCTAATTCCGTTAGTAATTGTTTATTCGATTCCTCAAAGGAGGCAACTTGTTCTCGTAATGAATGCACTAATCCTTGAGTTGCTTGTAATTGTGCTTGTTGATTACTTACAATTGTTGTAAAACTCTCCCGCTGCCGCATTAACTCCATCGCGTGTAAACTTCTATCACTTTCACTTTCAAGATTTAACGCTCGTAATCTTTTTACTTCTATGGCAACTTCCTCAAAGCTTGCCTCATACTCGTCTCTAATAAAAGATAAAATACCTTTAAATTCAATAAAATGTTCAATAATAACTGAAAAAGCTTCTCGAACAATGTGAAGTGTGTCGGCGTGGGTGCAGTCACGGTGCTCTTGTAAAAATATTCTTTGTTCTCTTCTTACAAATGCCTCTAGTTGGGCGGCAAGTGGGGTCATGGAGCCTGAAGTAATAGATTTATAATGATAATTTAAATTAGAATTTAAATTATTATTAGAATTAGAATTAGAGGGAATTTTTAATTGTTTAGAGCGTGAGGACCAGAGAACTAATGGAGGGCAGCAGGCAGCTCTTAAAGGTGGGAGGGATGGTCTTGTGAACTCTTTAGACTTTGGAGGCATCTAATTTATTTTTATTATTATTTTCTTCTATTTTTATTATTTTTTTTTTTTTCCTTTTAATTATTTCTAATAATTTAAGATATATATATATATATATATTTTTTTTTTATTGATGGTGAGGGTGGGGGTATACATATATATATATATATATATATATATATATATATGTATAAAAGAGAGAAGAGGGAAAATAATATTAATTATTAATTATATATATACATATAAGACTAAATTTAGATATTTCCATTTTTTTTTTTTAAATAAATACAAGCTAAAATAATAATGAAAACAATAAATATATATATATGTATCAGATTACCATACAGTTGGAGCAAATTTTCTTCTTTTATTTTTAATATAATCTTTCGATATACGACGAGTACCAAATCCCATCTTTTGTGGTGTACTTCGCCCTTTATGTCCACTACTTCTCATATGTAATGTTGATGGTTTTTTAAATTGTGTTGGAATGTACTTTTCTCTTTCAGAGATATCAAGCATAATAGGTTTTACTTTTACAGCATATTTAGGAGAAAATAAAGTACCACCAAGTCTATGTTTTTCTTCTTTTATATTTGAAACATGTTTATGAGCTACACGAATATTTCTCACAGCATCCCATAATTGTGGAGAATCTTCAACAAGTGAAGGATATTTTTCAAATAATTGACGAAAACTTAAAATAATTTCTGGTTTCCACTTATGTGAAGGTACAAAATGATGATATGTCATTAATTTATGTGTTAAACCCTTAACAAGAATTGATATTTCTTTTTGAAGTAATTTATCCTCACCATCGTGATTAAGCACATCCATAACACGTATATGAATTTCATGTATACTAGTTAACATAGACAAAGCTCCTTCAATAGATATTTTCATACATTTAATTAGTTTAGAAAGAGAAGAAATAGTATTAATATCTACTACTCCAATAACTGATAATGACTGTAATAAACGTAACATATCAGAAGAAGAAATTTTAAAATTTTTTTCAGATAATAATTGTAAATGAGATTCTAATGTATTACATAAAACATCTATTAAATTAGGTTGGCTAGAAAAGTTATTAAGAGATATATTTTTATCTTTTTCTTCTAAATCATTATTAAATACTTCAGTTTTATATAAATCTACTTCTGCAAGACTAAAATATTTACGATTAAAATCCTTTAATCCTTCATAAACTTCTGTAATTCCATTAAATGATAAAAAAGAAGCTAATTCAATACATCTTCCTAAAGAAATAGCTAATAATTGTGGATCATGAATAAATCCTTCATGAAACATTAAACGAAAAGCTTTTGCAGTATAAGAAGCAAAAATTTGTATTTTTTCATCATTATCATTAGAAGATGTTAAAGGTTTATCCGATTTAAATATTTTCCATAAACAATTAAGCATTAATTCTTCATGACGTACTCCTTGATTTGAAAACATTTCTAAAATTGTTATTGTATGAGAAATATTTAATCTTGGAACTATTTCTGCTGTTTTAGATGCAAGTGAAGTTAACTCAGTAGAATGAATATTTGGAGAAAGAATTTTACTAATTAAATTAGAATCTTTAGAAGATATAATAGTTAATTCTTTAGATAAACACCTGAGTAAACGACATACTTTCATTACCTAAAGCTATATTATATTTTTCTTTTTTAAAGATAAATTTTAAAATAAATAAAATTAAAAATAAAAACAAAGTATAATAGAACATCATAAGAAAAAATTCTCAAAGTTTCTTATTAGTTAAAATAATAAATAAAATAAAATAAAATAAAATTCCAGATCCTTAAACCTTTGCCTTCCTTCATTTTTCTTTTCATTTTATTTTATTTCCCATTACTTTACAATGTAAGTTTCATTGACTCCGCCAAAAGAGGAGATTTCTGTGCTAAAACTAACAATTGTTGAAACTCCGGAAGATATGAAAAGGGAATATATTTAATTAAACACATAATACAATTTAAACTATTTTTTAATCCAACTCTCTTTTGTTCAACATCAGGACTACTTGTTTCAATTCGTACCTCTAATGCTTCTTTTAGTTTTTCATATAATGTTGTAAGCATTATAGTATTCCAAGTTAATTTTGAATATAATTTTACAAATTGTACAAGAAGTGTTCGTGCGTGATTGTTTAAAGTTGAATCAATTTCACCTTTTCCTTTTGGTCCACAGGCATGTAGGAGAGATTGTAAAAGTTCATCACATTTATTATTATTATTATTATTATTATTATTATTATTGTTATAATATTCAAATATATTTCCCAGAGATGAACGTCCACTATCACGAAAAAAAAGAATATCAATACATTCAAAAGCTAATTTTCGTATTTCTAACCCTTTATCCTCACGATGTGTATATCCACCCAAATTAATAGATAAAATTAAATTAGAATCTTCTTTTAATTCTGAAATAATTGCAGGATACACAATATCTCTTATAATTGGTGAGAAAAGTATTTGTGATTTACAAGATGCAATTGTTGCAAAAAGTTGTAATGCTGCTAATCGTACTTGAATACCTGAAGTTCGTTTTAAATTCTGTAAAGAATTTATTATTGCATTTCCTATTTGAATTTTATATTCTTCTTTTTCTTTTTCTTCCTTACAGTAAATAAAAAGATATCGTTGGGTTGAGATGCATACAGCTTTAATATTATCCGATTCACTTTTTAAATATTTATTTGTAATATTAAGTAGTTCATTAAAATTAAAAGGTGCAAAATTCCCTAAAACAGAAGCTGTTAATTCTACATTATCTTCTAATACATTTTCTATTAGATAAGTTTCAATATCTTTACATGAATTATTATTATTATTATGAAATGATAATGATGATGAAGAAGAATATAATAACTGTCGAGAAGCTGAAACTAATGCAATTTCTTTTATAACTTTCCAATAAAGATATCTATCATTCGTATTTGTTTTTGCATGTTCAAAAATTAAATAAAGTAAAGAAATATTTTCAGGATTTGATGCTGCACGACTAATAGCTAATATTGCAAAACGACGATTATTTTCTAAATTTGAATTTAAAAGTTTTTCTAAAAGAAATGTTTTCCAATTTTCAGATAAAGCTTGCCATTTACCAATAGTACCTATACAAAGAAAAGTAATAAGTTCATCTTTATTAAAAAATAAATTAATTGATTCTAATAATTTAGTATCATGACGTGCAATTTCACTTAAAAGTTCACTACTTATATCAGAAAGTGTAGATGATAAAATATATTTTGAAATATCTTCTATTAAATTATTATATTTTTCAGGTAATTGTAATAAAAGAGTATAAAAAAATAATGAAGTACTTTCAATAACTCTAGAATACATTAAACTTGAAGAAGAAGAAGATGTTGTTTGTAATGCTCTCCATATCATTGGAATTAAAACTTCAAAAATTCTTTCACATATATTTTTATCTCTTTTACAAATTTCATTTAGCATTTGAATAGTAGTTTGAATTAATAAAAATTCTTTACTTGCTAAAGAATCTACTTGTGCAAAAGTAATTAAAATATTTAATAAATTTATATTAATTTCAGATCCATTTTTAATAGCATCACGCATAATAGAAATTATTAATTGTTGATGAGAAGAATTATATTTATTAAGACTTTTACAAAGATTTTCAAGTAAATCAGATGGAATTTGAATTATATTACAATTTTCAATCATATTAGATAATATTTGTAACGCATTAACATTTACCTCTGCAAGATAAAATATACTTTGTAAACAATTTTGAATCATTTCTTTAGATAATGAAGAATAAACTATAGGAAAACATTGACCAATAATTTCTAAAGCTGCACGAGATGTTTTAGAATCAAATAATTTTGAATTTATTAAAAAAAGAGTTAATTCTATACATTTTTCAATAAAAAAAGGACCCGCAATTTGAGCTACATTAATCATTGTTTTCATTCCTTTAATAATATTATCATTCATTTTTTCATATCCTAATATATCTATTGTATTTAAAACATTTTTTAAAAGTTCTATAGCAAGGTCTATAGTAGTATTATTAGAATTATTTAAACATATTTCCATAACATTTTGAGAAAAAATAATAACTTCAGTTTTAAATAAAAATTTTTCTTTAGGTGTTTGTTCAAGTAAAAATTTTGTTAAAACAGAATGTACATTATTTATAACTTTTATAATAATAGAACCATGAATATTAAAAATCATTTGAAGACATCTTGTTGCCATTATAGAAATTTTTTGATTATTATTTTTCATACAATTTAATAATATTTCTAATATATCAAATAATAAAGATAAAGAATTATTTCCTTGTAATTGTTGAATTATAATATTTATAAAATGTAAACATGCAAGTTGAACTTCCTCCACACGATCATTTATAGCATTAGAAAAATATGTTGATTTTAATTTTTCTATTAATAAATTAAAATAAGGAGAAATTTGTAATAAAGAAGAAAGTAATTTTATACTCCACATACGTATTTTCCAAGACATATCTACTTCTTCAACTTCCATATAATATTCATTATCATCATAATCTGTATTATTATTACTATTATTATTATTATCTACATCTCCACAATAATTTGGATCAAAATTCATTAAAAAAATACAACGATTAAAAATTATATGATGTAATTCTAAAAGTTCTTTAGGATATTGATGTACCATAGAATTCATTAATCGCATCATAGAATCACAAATATCATCATCTTCAGAATTATAATTTTCAGTACGTTTTTCAATTTCTTTTAAAAGAATTTCCATAATAATTTTTGTATATTGTGATAAACGTAAAGGTGAACTTCGTACTAATGCTTCATACAGTTGAAGACAAGGAAGTAATCCTAATGAAGGAAATTTTAACATAAATCCTTCAATAACGGTATTCATAATTTCTTTAAATATTTCTTCACTTAATAATGAAGCTAATAATCCAATACAAGTAATAGCACGACGACGTAATTGAATAATACTAGTAAAATCCTTTAAAGCTGCTTTAGCCATTTTATCACGAAATTCACAAGTATAAATAGGTCCAAATGGATCAATAAGAGCATTAATACAATCATAAATACTTTCTTTAACTATATTATTATTATTATTATTATTATTACTAGAAGTAGAATTATCTTCAATTAATTTTAAAATAAGATTACTATTAATATTTTGTGCTAAATAACTTAATCTTTGCCAAACCTCAATATTTGATTTTGCCCTTTCCGACATTAACTCACATACTAACTTTAATGCAAATGCAGAAGTATCAAATATATCAGAATACCCACGTTCACCTATTCGTGAGGTTTGTGCTGTAGCGGATGCACACAAAAAAGAAATTAATCTATTTTGTTGACGTTCACTAGAAATTAAAATAAGATTTGGAATAATTTGAACAGCATTATTACGAACTTCTTTATCAGGTTCTTCTTTTGAAAGAGAGTGTAGCATCCAATCTACAATTATATGAGAGTCTGTTTCGTTAAGTTGAAATGCAGGATTTTTAAGAGCTTGATGTAAGTCAAATAGTGCCATCTCACGTAAGTCTCTGTCTACATCTTTCATTCCCATCGTAAATTTTGATAAATTAAATTCTGACATTTGAATATATATATATATGTATATAATAACTATTTTTTTTTTCTTTTTTTTTATTATAATAAATACAAGAAAAAAAAAAAAAGAAAGGAATAATCAATTATTATTATTTCTTTTACTTTTTTTTTTTTTAGTAATACACATACAAACGAAAAAAATTCAGATAATAAGATACAATTAAGCCTCTTTAATACTCTTTCTTCCTTTATCAAATGTAGAGAGAGAAGCGCACGCAGACATATGGATTTATATATTTATATATATATATATATATATATAATGATGATAAAATAAATAAAATAAAACAGAAAAATAAAATAAAATAAATTTTCCCTTTTAAACCCCTAGCTTTATGATAAAAGTGCGCTTTCATAAAGTTGTAAAAAAAAACAAAAAAAAAAGCATCGCTTTCAGTGTGTTTCATCATAACATACTCATCTTTTTTTTCCCCCCACCCTTTGCAATGTATAAAAATAAAAATAAAGAGAGACAGTAAAAAGTAAAAACATAAAAAAAAAAAGACATAAAAAAGCAGGTTATATATATATATATATATATATATATATATATGTCAATTAAAATCCACCTGCTGCAAACGCCTTCTGCATCTCCTCCGCCAGTTTATCAATAAACTCTTGTGTATTTAAATAATCCCCCCGCGTCACATTACTCATTCCTTTTACACATATTGCCAAATCTTTTGTCATAAAACCTGCCTCAATCGTCCCCACCACCACCTTCTCCAATAATTCCGCAAATTTAATTAATGCATTATTATTATCAAGTTTCCCACGATGTTGCAGCCCTCGAGTCCATGCAAATATAGAAGCGACAGGATTTGTACTTGTTTCATTTCCTTTTTGATATTCTCTGAAATGTCTTGTAACGGTGCCATGGGCTGCCTCTGCCTCCACAGTTTTTCCATCAGGACATAATAACACAGAAGTCATTAATCCAAGAGAACCAAATCCTTGAGCGACGCTATCACTTTGTACATCCCCATCATAATTTTTACACGCCCACACATAACCTCCATCACTTTTCATTGCATACGCCACCATATCATCAATGAGGCGATGCTCATACCAAATACCTGCCGCCTTATATTTACTTTCATAAGTGGACTTATATAATTCGGCAAAGATATCTTTAAAGCGGCCATCGTAGCGTTTTAATATTGTGTTTTTAGTGGAGAGGTATAAGGGCCACTGCTTATCAAGGGCAAATTCAAAGCAACTTTTAGCAAATTCTTTAATACTTTCATCGGTGTTGTACATTCCCATCATTACACCACCAGAGTTATAATCAAATACTTTATACACTTGTGCTTCTCCTCCATTGGCAGGGGTAAAACGCATTTCAAATGTTCCAGGTTCATTTACCACCACATCTGTTGCTTTATATTGATCTCCAAACGCATGTCGCCCAATTACAATCGGCTTTTGCCACGTCGTCACCAATCGAGGGACATTAGAGCATAAAATAGGCTCCCGAAACACCGTGCCACCCAAAATATTTCGAATTGTCCCATTCGGACTCCGCCACATTTGTTTTAACTGAAATTCCTTTACTCGAGCCTCATCAGGGGTAATGGTAGCACATTTCACACCAACGCCATGCTTTTGAATAGCATGGGCGGAGTCAATGGTAACTTTATCATCCGTCCTATCACGATTCTCTATACCAAGATCATAGTATTCAATAGGAACATCCACAAATGGAAAAATAAGTTTATCTTTAATCATTTTCCAAATCACACGTGTCATCTCATCCCCATCGAGCTCAACGACAGTACCAGTTACCTTAATTTTTTGTGGCATTTGTTCTTTTTTTTTTTTGTGTGTGTGTGTCTTATTTCAAAGACAGATATGTTTTTAATATTAATATATATATATTTTTTTTTTTTCTTAAATATTTCTAAATTCTCAAAATAAAAATTTATATTGTTATTAAAAAAAAAAAAAAATCAAAGAAAATTAAAATAAAAAAAAAAAATGTTTTTGCTAGACAAGAAAAATCAAAACAAAAAAAAAAAGATTTTTTTTTTTTTTTTTTTTAATCAATAGTTGATAATGATAAATCATAAATGATTTATATATGAAACAAAATAATTCTGTCTCTGTGTATACATGAAAAAAATAATAATAATAAAATATATCTTTGAGGGGGTGTGTGTGTGTACAAGAAAAAAAAAAAAAAATAGATGGCGCCAATAAAATTAATAATAACAAAAAAAAAAAAGAAAGAAGATGAAAAGGGGTAAACGTAGTACAAAATCTGAAGTAAAAATAAATAAAAGAATGGCAGCCATCACAGGAAGAAAAATAAAAAAAAAAAAGGTGATTAAAAAGAAAAATAATAATAATAATAATTAAAAAAAAAAAAAATTGAATAACATATCGCAAATAGTAAATAAAAAGATCTAGGGTTGATTTTTTCTCTTTTTTTTAATGTATGCAAGTACATTATCTCTCTCTACTCTTTCGGTATTTTACTTAACCGTTGCATAAGTTGAGTAGCAAGTTCCTTATCTTGGAGACCTTGAAGTGCAAATTGACAATACCTTGTTAACGTAAAACGATCTGAAGGTTCTAATGCAATCGTTACTTCATACATTTGATGTAATGTTTCAATTAACATTTGTAAACGAGTATTCTTTTTCACTGTAATTTTTTTTTCCTCCTTTAACCACTCATCATGAAAGGCAGCTGATAACAATCGATGTATGGCGATACTTTGTGGACTTAATTTACGAGCCTGCTCCAATACACGCACAGCATCCTCAAATCTTTCTCCTAACTCTACATATAATGCTCCCAGGGCTGTTAATAACAATACACTATTCGGCTGTAGGGATAATCCTTTTAAATAAAGTGTTTCTACTTTTAATGCAAGTTGTGTTTTAGCTTCAGGGAAGTTTTGTTGTTGTTGTTGTTGTTGTTGTTGAGGATTGAGAGCGCGGCCTAACATATTCCATAAAAAAGAACAATAAAGTGCCCTTGCCCGTGCATCTGCTGGATCTCGAGTTAAAGCTTCTTCAAATATATTTATAGGAATAGTAGGGCAAGGCATACAGGTCACTATATATTTCCCATATAAAGTATAAGCCTGAGCTTGTAAGGATGGACTCATATCGGAAGAAGTATTACGTTCTATTTGATAACGAACTAGACTTTCACCAGCAACTACTTGTTGTTGTTGTTGTTGTTGTTGATTATTATTATTATGATGCTCTTTACCATTTAAAAAGGCAAGATAATCGGCATAACACTCACTAATACGAGAATCTTTCTGTGATAAACGGAATGCTGCAGCATAATATTTTCGAGCAAGAACTAAAATACCATAATCAGCACAAAATTTAGCATAATTAACTAGAATAGTTGTACTATGAGGAAAACGTGATAATGCTATTTTATAACATTCATTAATAAATTTTCCTTCATGATGTAATTTAGTTTGTGCAACATAACCTGCAAGACTTACAGTATCTTGATCTTGTGAAACAGACATACCATAAAGAAGTTCTTTTTTAAAATTTAAACTAATAGGTCCTTCTAATGGATTTGAATTAGATTCTGTATTAATTAAAACAAGATTATCTGATTTAACTCCTAAAGCTAATAAAAGATGTTGTAAACATTCAAGACGTATATTTGGAGTTAATTCATCCCAGCAAACTACACCAAGCCAAGCTAATTTTCCATATAATCTAGAAAGTATATTATCATCTGTAGTAGCATTAATCATACGTTGAATACATACTTTACCTCCCATATAATTTGCTGTTAAAACAAAAAAAGAAGCTGCTGCAGTTGAAACATCTTCATCTGTTGGACAAGTCATTACTGCTTGATCATAAAGTTTTTGTGCAATTTCTGTATCTTTATGAACCATAACAGTTGCATAATTAGCAAGCATAACAGCAAGTTCTCTAGAG
Organism: Trypanosoma avium; assembly: GCA_030849755.1. Classification (NCBI taxonomy): domain Eukaryota; phylum Euglenozoa; class Kinetoplastea; order Trypanosomatida; family Trypanosomatidae; genus Trypanosoma; species Trypanosoma avium. The sequence goes on along the minus strand of JASANY010000878.1, from coordinate 49,951 downwards.
TATTCTTCACTTTTAATATTTGAATCTTGAGTATATTCTACAGCAAGACGATATAATTCACAAGCTTTTTCTTCTTCACCTCTTCTTTGAAAAAAGAAACCACCACGACTAAGAGACATAAGTGCTTTTAATTCATCATCACGATCTCCTTTTAATCTTTCTTTATCAATAGCATGACTTGCCATAATAACACTAGAAGATTTTTTAAATGCTTCAATAATAGCATCATTAGGATCTAAATCTAGATTTTTTTCAAATATTTTATTATTATTGTTATTATTATTTGAAATTGATACAGCTTTAGATAAAGATATTTCCATTTCTTCATCTTTAGAATTATAACATATACTTGCAAAACCATAAGCAGATTGTAATAATATTTCAGGTTCAATTGCATCATTTGGAAGTCTAAGTAAATAAATATAAAGTTCTAATGCTCTAGAAGTATTAGTTAAAGTATGAAGTTGTGCAAGACGAAGAAAAGCTGAAGCGCAAGAACCACCTAAAGATTTTTCAATTTTTACACGATGTTCAAGTACTTTTTCTGCAATTTCAAAATTACCAATACGTTCACAACAATCAGCATATTTTTCTAACATCCAACAAAGAGTTTCAGAATCTACTTCTTCATTACATATTATATTATTTTCATTATTTACTTTAAATGGACATTTAATATTTATTCCACATCTACGAATAGCTTGAGAATAATGTATACAAGCACGTCTATAATCTCCAACATAAATTTGAAAACAATGTGCAAGTCTACCTTCTACTTCAGTTAATGTTAATGGAACTGTCATTCCCATACAAGCTAATTGTAAATTATCATTATCACCATTTCTAAAAGAATTAATTTTATTCATAGTTTCAAGATAAATACGAATAGCTTTATCAACAAGTGAAGCAGTTGCAAGAGCATCTGCATATTTCATAGATGCCCATGCAGAATGTTGTTGCATTCCAGATTCAATCATAAAATTAATACTTTCTTCAAATAAACCTAAAGATTTTTCAACTTCTTCATTTTCTGCAAAACATACAGCAGTATCAAGTAAAGTAAAAGCTGCACGACGAATTCTAATAATACTTTCATTTAATAAATTTTTACATGATAATTTATTACGAATAGTACGTAATTTATTTAATTCAGTTCTTGCAATATCAAAAGACATTTCAGATGCTGCTTGTAAATAAGGTAATCCTTGAGTAACATCAAAAGTTTCAAAACAAAATAAAATTCCAAGATCATGTGCTACTCTTATTTCCATATCAACATCAGGAGAATCAATTAATATACTTAAACATGAAGTATAAAGAGGAAGACTAGCATCTTTTTCTCCTAATCTTCTTTGAAGACGAGCCATTATAAGCATAATATTTACTTTTTCAGAATTTTTAATATCTGATAATTGTAAACGACGTTGTCCTTGACTAAGTGCACGTACTACAACTTCTTCACTTCCAAGAAAACGATCAAAATCTTCTATAATATAATTTCTACTAAGAGGTATTTTAAAATTTTTTCCAGAAACAATTTGACTTAAAGAAGATTCTACAGGATAATCTCTCAAAACTGTTAATATACTTTCATATTCACATAAAGCATCAAAACATTTACCTTCATATGCTAAAGAATTAGCAAGAATTACACGTAAATGTAAAACTGATGTTTCTCCTTCATTTAATATAATACATTCAATTGCTTCACGTAAAAATTTAACTGCTAAATTAGCTTTTTGATCAATAAAACATTGAACACCATAGTTAGCTAAAACACGACTATGTAATGACCAATAATGTAAAGGTGATAACTTATAATACTTAGTTGAAGATTCAAGAAGTTTTTCATAAATTTCTTTTGAAGGATTTTCAATACATTTATTTAATAAATTTTGAAGATTTTTCTCATTTTTTTCTAATCCTTCTATATCTTCACGACAACGAATACCCATAGAACGTGATTGAGATGTACCAATAGGAGAAATAACTCCTTCTGATGATACATTATGTTTTAATGTTTTTCCTCCAGTTACTGAGAGAAAAGTATCTGTAACAGAAGAAAAATGATGATGATGTTGTTGCTGTTGTTGTTGTTGTGAAAATAATCTCATCTCTGTACTTGTATGAGTTGGAGTACTTGCTAGTGTAGAGGAAAGACGATGAATCCAACGAAATGGGATAACAATGGAACTGCCACTGCGAAAAAAACGTAGAGAAGAATTTTTATACTGCATTTTAAAAATTATCTAGAGTACTATTCAATATATTTTTTTTTTTTCTTTTCTTTATTAAATAATAATTTTTTTTTTCTTTTTTCTTTTTTTTTTTTTACTTTTCTCCTGAATCTGTTTATATGTTCACCGCCCTCCCACAAAAAAATATATAAAAAAAAAAAAAACAAGATTTCTGGGTCAACTTTTTTCTTTTCCTATTCTTCTTCGTTTGATATCTAATTGCCCTTAAATGAGGTTGAAAAAATTAAATTTTAAATATATATATAAATTCCCACCTCCCCTTTTTTTGTCTCGGTTGAAAAACCAATTTTTCTTTGGGCTAAGAAAGTGACTATATTTATTTCTATAAAAAAAAAAGAGAAAAAAAAAGGGGGAAAAAAAGAGAAATTTTAACATTTTTCCAGTATTCATAAATACAAGTATGAAAAAAAATAATATTAATAATAATAAACAAATGACTTTATTTATGGGAATATACTTTATCACATGAAATCTTCACGCGATCCCCAAAAATAACGAAAATCACTTGAAAAAATTATTCTTTTTACTCCCTTTTTTTTTTTTTACCTAAAGCCATAATTGGGCTTTTTTTCTCTTTTTTTTGTAGATAAAAGAGTAATAATAATGATAATAAAAGGTTATGGTTTCTTTTTCTACCCCTCTCTCCTTCTTTTAGTACATTAGTTCTGACCTTTTCTTTTTTTTTTTTTATAATAATAAAAAAAAAGGATAAGAGCTAAGTTTTCCGGGCAGGAATATCATGTTTAAATATTATTATTTTTTTTTTTTTATCATTATTATTCCATCCACACTTTTATATCTTTTATTATCTCTCTCTTCTCCCATCATTTTTCCTTTTCCTTAAAATAATCTCTTATCATATCACTTTCCACTCCTCCTCTCTCACTTATAGCTGACCGCAGGCCTCAATCTTCACTGGCTTGCTGGTGGCCCCGGTGCGGGAGCCGACGGCCTCCATCGCCTTAATCACATCCATGCCCTCCAGCACCTGCCCAAAGACGACGTGCTTGCCGTCCAGCCACTCCGTGTTGGCGGTGCAAATAAAGAATTGAGAGCCGTTGGTGTTGGGGCCGGCGTTGGCCATCGAGAGGGTGCCCGCGCCGAAGTGCCTCCCCGCCTTCCCAGCGAAACTCTCATCGGCAAACTTCTCCCCATAAATAGACTTCCCGCCAGTGCCGTTGTGGTTTGTGAAGTCCCCGCCTTGGCACATGAATTGTGGAATAATGCGGTGGAAGCCGCTGCCGGCGTACCCAAAGTTCTTCTCCCCTGTGCAGAGTGCGCGGAAGTTTTCAGCTGTCTTTGGGACGGCATCAGCAAAGAGTTCAAATGTGACGCGGCCGCTGGGCTGTCCACCAATGCTGATATCAAAATATACCTTCGGGTTGGTTGGGACAGTGGGGTGGTGTGGCTTGTAGGACATAGCTTTAAAAGATATTTATCTTGGCTTGGGTATTAGATAAAAATTTTAATAATAGTTGCAATAAGCTCTAGAAAAAAAGAAAGAAGAAAGAAGAAAGAAGAAAGAAAAAAAAAAAGAGCTGCGTCACCCAGGCAGGAATATCATGTTTAAATATTATTATTTTTTTTTTTTATCATTATTATTCCATCCACACTTTTATATCTTTTATTATCTCTCTCTTCTCCCATCATTTTTCCTTTTCCTTAAAATAATCTCTTATCATATCACTTTCCACTCCTCCTCTCTCACTTATAGCTGACCGCAGGCCTCAATCTTCACTGGCTTGCTGGTGGCCCCGGTGCGGGAGCCGACGGCCTCCATCGCCTTAATCACATCCATGCCCTCCAGCACCTGCCCAAAGACGACGTGCTTGCCGTCCAGCCACTCCGTGTTGGCGGTGCAAATAAAGAATTGAGAGCCGTTGGTGTTGGGGCCGGCGTTGGCCATCGAGAGGGTGCCCGCGCCGAAGTGCCTCCCCGCCTTCCCAGCGAAACTCTCATCGGCAAACTTCTCCCCATAAATAGACTTCCCGCCAGTGCCGTTGTGGTTTGTGAAGTCCCCGCCTTGGCACATGAATTGTGGAATAATGCGGTGGAAGCCGCTGCCGGCGTACCCAAAGTTCTTCTCCCCTGTGCAGAGTGCGCGGAAGTTTTCAGCTGTCTTTGGGACGGCATCAGCAAAGAGTTCAAATGTGACGCGGCCGCTGGGCTGTCCACCAATGCTGATATCAAAATATACCTTCGGGTTGGTTGGGACAGTGGGGTGGTGTGGCTTGTAGGACATAGCTTTAAAAGATATTTATCTTGGCTTGGGTATTAGATAAAAATTTTAATAATAGTTGCAATAAGCTCTAGAAAAAAAGAAAGAAGAAAGAAGAAAGAAGAAAAAAAAAAAGAGCTGCGTCACCCAGGCAGGAATATCATGTTTAAATAAATATATTTTTTTTTTTCCCTCTTATTACATCATTACTATGGTAGAATATTAAAACCATTTATATAAATTACAAGGAACAAAATCAAAAAAAAATAAAAAATAAGAAAAAATAAGAAAAAAAAAATAAGAGAAAAAATCTCTTTAAACTGAAAATTCGGGTTTATTCACGATATTAATCTCTGCCAATCTTCTTAATTCTTTTGCTAAATTCCAGCAAGAACATTTGTTTTTAGGATTATAGTAATACACTCTACCTTTCTTATCTTTTGTTTCTTTCCATTCTCCCATCTTTAATGCATCTTTTGCTTTTTCTTCATAATTTACTAGAGAATTTGAAGATTTATATTTAGATTTATTTTCTATAGGTATTTGCAATGAGGGTAATACTAGAGTTTCATTAGATTTATTAATAGTATTATTAAAAGAAGCAGCAGATGAAGTTGATGATAATACGACTTCTTTTTCTGAAATTAAAGAAGAATTATTAAGAGGAAACTTTTTTGACATTTTATTTGTAGGTATAGGTTCAGTAAAAAGTGTAACTGTAGTATTATTTTGTTTATTCTCGTCAATGTTTATTTCTGGATATTTAGATATATCTAATTCTTTTTGAATATTATTTTCATTTTTTTCTAATGAAATATTAAGATCTTTATGAATTTCTTTAAATATTTTAACATTTGGAGAAGAAATTTCTGAAAGACCATTTATTTCTTGTATTTGATTTAATAAAAATGAAATATGTTTCTTTTTTCCATCAATTTCTTTATTATTTATAGGTTTAGTTACAGATGAAGAACTAATATTAACTTTATTAGGAGTTGTTATAATATCATCTATATTCGATAAAATTTTTGAGTTATTTAATTCTTTTTTTATTTTACTAGGTATCACATTATATACAGAATTCGATTTATCTGTTATATTAGAGTAAGATATATCTTCTGTATCATCTGTAACTTCTACTATTATAATAGGTGGTGAAAAAGATTCCTCACGTCTTTCAGTTGATTTACTTCTTATTATTATATTTTTTCCTTTCATATTATTATATAACTTCGAGTTAGGATCTTGACATCGAGTCATAGGTTGTAAAGAATTACAATAATAAAAAGAGTGAGGTTGACATCCTGTCTTATTTGATTCTTTAATAAAAAGAGAAGAATAAGGATTAGAAGCTGAAGAAGAAGAATATGATGGTGAAATTGCAGCTGTATTACTTGATAATCCGTTACTTTCTCTATTATTATTATTATTATTATTATTATTATTATTATTATTAGAAAGTATCTGATTCCGTAATTCTTTTAACTCACGAAGTTGTATATCTATGGCTTTCCCACGTAATTTAAGTAATTTAAATCGATTAGTTAATACTGAAGATGTACTCCATTTATCATCTCCTTCATTTGAAATGGAGGAATCATTTGCTGAAAACTCATGATGAATAAATTCTTTAGAAAAAGAATTTGGGTCATCCATTTCTTAAATATGTAACTAGTTTCTTTTTCTTTTTTTTTTTTTTTTAAAACCAGGAGGAGGAATAATAATAATAATAATAATATAAAAAAAGAAATAAAGTTTATATTTATTTCTATTTAAACTACAGAGTAATACAATAGACATGGGAAGAAAAGCAAAAAAAAAAAAAAAAAAATCAACAACGACACAATAATAATAACAGGGTTTATAAATAATAAAGCAACATAATAAAGAATATTTACTGAAGTGATAATGTGATAAATTTCTCTTTTTACAGACTCAAGAATAGTTGTTTGTTTTTTTTTTTTTTGTTTTTTTTCGTTATTTTTTTTTTTTTTTTTTATTACCCTTTAATCATCTCTATTAATTTTCATTTCATCATTAGATAGATTTTTTTTTTTTTTTTTTTAAGTAACGAAAAAAAAAAAAAAAACATCAATAAAATTCCAATCTTTTTGCAATAATAATAAAAATATTATTATTATTATTATTATTATCATTCACTAATCTTTGACTGTGGTCTGTTATCAGGGGTATCTTCCGTTCCTTTAATCTGCTTAAATTCTACCGAAACCGGTGAATCTAACTCCACTATAGCAATCTTATAATCATCCATTGCTTTAATTTCCCCCACCTCATTCTTATACCGTCGACCTCGTACATTTCTCACCCGCACCCGAACCACATTATCTATATTATATATATTTCGTAAATAATTCACCAACTCCATCTTCGACATATCCGATGGAATATAAAACACCGGCCGTGTTGTTTCATTATTTAACACGCTATCCAACATCAATCGCACCTCCGCATCTGGAAAGTATCGCGCAAAGAAATGTGGGAAATATTCCGGCGAGCGGCGGAGTCCAGTCGGGGGTGGGCGTTGCTGCGGCCAGCCCCACTCCTCTGCTTTTTTATGAACGTATCCCATTTTACCAGCGATGGGGTTCCACAGGCGGCTGCGGCCGAAGTAATCATTCACGGCGGGCTCTGGGAAAGGCCTGGGGTCTGGCCGCGTGTGTTGGTACTCCCACGTCCTCCACCCCTTGTGCAGCCGCCCCATCCTGGCCCGCCAGAGATTAATGCCTTGATCCACCAGGGGTTTATAGAAGCGGCCCCGGGACCCTATCCGGAGCGTACTCGCGTGAATTGCACTAGTATCCATGGTGGTATGAGTGGGGTAGGGGGTAGCAGACACGAGGAGGGTGGCAGGGGTGAGGCTATTGGAGAGAGAAGAAGAAAAGGTACCATTGTTGAGGCGACGTAGACCTGTACAACTCATTATGTTGTAATGTTTACCCTATTACTAAATACTAGATATAAATATATTGTTCCTATTAATTCTATTATTATTATTATTATTATTATTATTATTTATGTCAAATAAATAAAGTAAGAGAAAAATTAAAAAAAAAAAAAAACAAGAATAATAGTAGTAATAATTATTATGTTAAATAAATATTAATAGGTCAAAAAAAGGGTACAAATTCAGAAAAAAAAAAAAAAAAGAAAATCAACTTTACTCTCATTATTATTATTATTTTTTTTTTTTCTGTACACTGTAATTTTCGTTCTATGACGAATCCATAGGAAAAGAATTCAAGCTATAGTTTCTCTTCACAAAAAAAAAAAAAATCTATGTTTTGTCAGTAAAACCTTCATTATTAGCATAGTCTTACCAACAGGACAGAGAAAAAAAGAGTTTTGAAAAAAAAAAAAAAAAACTCTCTTTTTTTGAATGGGAGAAAATAAAAGAAAAAAATAAAAACAACTAAATAATACAAATAAAAAAACTAGCACTAACAATTAAATTGTAATTATAGATTTAGAATGAGAGAAATATATATTATTGTATAAAAAAAAAAATATATATATATATATAATAAATATACAGTAATAAGGTAAAAGGAGAGAAATAAGAATAAAAAAAAAAAAACAATAAGAACAACAATATATATATATTTACTTATTTATTTAAATTAGTCTATTATCACTACGGTGGTGGTGGTAGTGGAGGAGGAATATTATTATCTTCCACTACAATCATTTGTGAAAGTGCTTGCAGAGTTGCTCGTTGTCGTGCTCGTGTTGTTTCCTGTGCCTCACGCCATTGTGCTGTTAATCGTCGTTTTTCTTCTTCTGCAGTTTTTAAAGAAGCTTCTTTCTTATTTATTTCTGTCATTAATCGAGTATTCACTTCATCTACTTTTACTAATTGTCCACGTAATAGAGTCAATGCCTCTGCAGCTCGTGCTAATTTTAATTGTTGTTGATGTTCTCGAACCATTGCTGCAGCTAATTTTTGTTTCGTATCATTTAGTACTTCCATTAAATCGGATAATTGTTTATTTTGCTGTTGTTGATTAGGAATATCATACTTTGGTCTTTCATGAAGTTGTAATTTAAGATGTTGAACTTCTTCTTGTAATTGTTGAAGTTTTAAAGAATCATGGCGATGATTCGCAATTACATCTTCTGCATCTTCAAGTCGAGCTTCTAATTTTGCAATTGCACTTCTCTTTTCATCTATTTTCATTTTTGCTTCTTTTTCAATTTCATCTAATGCCGCATCTTTTTTTTCAACTGCCTCACGTAAGTTATGAATTGTGCGAAGAAAATTTTCACGTTCACGTTCTATTCCTTCTTTAGCAACTCGTGAAGCTACTTCAGACTCTTGTAAAAGTTGTGTAATTTCTTTTAATTCACGTTCTTTATTTTCTAGAGAAGTTAAAAGTCGTTCATTTTCATGTGAAAGTAATTCTTGTGATTGTTTCGCAAGGGATAGTGCCGTCTGTAATCGTTGTAAATCCTCTTTTTCTTTTTCTTTTTCCTCTTTATCCATTAAAATGAAATCTGTATTAATAGGATCACATCCAATATCTATTTTTTGTTGTTTTTTTTCTTTTTCTTTTTGCATTAATTTAACTTGTAAAATTGCTTCTTGATAGTGTTTTTGAAGTGAAGTAGTATACTCTTCCCATGCCCGTTGATGATTTTGTTGATTTAAATGTAAAGATTCAATTTCACGTTGTAATACAAGAAAATGTGAAACATTAGTATTTGAAAATTCACGCCAAGTTATAAATTCTAACTGTCGACGTGATAATAATTCATTTATTTGAAGTTGATAAATTTCTTCATAAAAATTTAATTTATTTTCATATTCTATTTCAGTAGATCGACTAATTTGTAATTCATTTTGTGTTTTCTTTATTTGTACTAATATTTTACTATTCTGTTGTTCCAACCATTCTTTATGTTGTAACGCTTCTTCTAATTTCGCATTTATTTCTAATACTTTTTCATTTGCTTCTTTTCGTGTTCGTACCATTTCATCTTCCATTCGTCTTACATTCACTATAGATTCCTTCTTTTGTTTTTGTAATTCAATTCGTACTAATTTTGTTTGCTCCTCTAATTCTACACGATTTTTACGTTGAAGTATAGCTGTTTCCTCTGAACGACGAGAGAGTTCATCTTTTAATGCTAAAACTTGTCGAGAAAGAATTTTTTTTTCACTTGCAGCAGACTCTATAAGAGTTTCATGTGATTGACGCACATCTTCTAAATGTCGACGTAAATCTTCTTCTAAAACAACACGAAGTGAAAGTTGCTCTTGGGCACGTTTTAATTTTAATTCAAGTTTTTCAATGTATTCATCTTTGGCTTGAAATTCTTTTTTTATAACTTGTTCCTCAAGATTGTGAAGATTTAATTCTTTATATGGAGGAATAGAAACTTTTGTAACAACACCACGTGAAACACGTTTTGAACGCCATGGTAAAGAAGAAATACGACTATCATTACAATTACTAATACTACTACTATTATTACTATTACTTGCTCCAGTTGTTGAACTTGTTGTATATGTTGCCGTTTCAGTCATAGTAGACATATTTATTGCAGGATTATCATATTCACTTCTATTTATTTTTCTTTCTTCTCTTAATGGTGATATATGAGGGCTAATAACTGTAGGTGAAGTTCGATCAAGTATATCCCATACAAGTTGTCTATTATCATTATTATTTTCATTACTATTATTATTATTATTATTATTATTACTTGTTATACTATTAGATATCAAATTTTCATGTGATCGTACTTTTTCAGTAGGATCACAACCACATGGAACACCATTTAATACAATAAGTTTTTGATATCGTTTAAGTAAAATATCTACATAATTTGGTTCATTAAGACAAAAAGGATTTTCTCGTAAACATAATTGTGGTGGTGGTGAAGAAGGTAAAAGCATAACACCTCGTGGAGTCTCAACACGAAGATCTTGAATTTCACGACAATTTTCAAGTGATTCTTCTAAATGAGATAAAGTTGTAATTTTATTTCCACAAATATCAAGATGTAATAATTTTTGAGGACGTGGTAAACGACGAAATCCTCTTATATCTTCTAATTCATTAAAACTAAGTGAAATCCACTCTAATGATGGGAGATTTTGAAATCCATTAATATTTGTTAATAAATTACTTGATAAATTTAAACGTTTTAATTGACGAAGTCCTTTAAATGCATCATCATCTATAGTACGTAATTCATTCGCACTTATATCAAGTTCAGTAAGATTTTGTAAATGATTTAAACATTCAATACGAGAAATAGAATTCATATGAACATTTAAAGAAGAAAGTTGTGTCATATATTCAAGATAACGAATATGACTAAATGATAAAATATTACGACAACAAAGAAATAAACTACGTGTTTGACGTAATTTACGAAGAGTATCTTCAGATAAATTTGTATTTTCTATCATTGGAGTTTGATTTCTTTGAAAAACTATAGATTTAACAGGTGAAGTTATTCTTCTTGTAGTAGAAAATCTTCCTTGTCTAGTAGGAGAAATTATTTTCTTGCATGAAGGAGAAGTAGAAGAAGGTTGTAATAATAAAGGACGAGGTTTTCGAGGTACCGGTGTAGCTGCCCGTGTACCCGGCGTATTTCCACGCATTTTTTTTTTTTTTTTTTTGTTTGTTTGTTTGTTTGTTTATTATTTATCTATATGAATTTCTATGCTAATTTTTTTTTTCTTTTTTTTCTTTTTTTTCTTTTTCGATTTTATTTGTATTTATATTTTATAGATGGTGCACTACAATACGCAGATGTACTTAAAAGTTAAACAATAGTAATAAAACAAAGAAAAAAAAAAATAATAATAACAAATACAATATTATAAACCTCAATAAATGGTAAAAATAGAAATAATAGAAATAATAAAATAATAATAATAAAGTGATGCATTACATTTCTTAATTAAATGTTAAAAAATAAAAACAACAACAATAATAATAATAAATAAAAAAAAAACAGATTATATTATCCAATCATACTCCGCTTACGACCACGAGCCCGTACCGCCTCCAATCTTGTAATAGTTGCATTTCCTTTTTGCGTATTAATACTTCGACGATAACCATCAAGAATAAGTGAAGAAGCTATATTCTCTAGGAAAGGATGTGATGATTTAATGGCTCTCTCTAAAACATAGAGATCTACTGCACGTTCTTCTGCACTTTTTTTATCCGTTACAAGTCCAAAATCTAATACAACAATATTATCCAATGATACAGTTTCTGTTAAATTAATATTATTCGAAATTTTACACATAAAATTAGATGTTGTCAAGTCTCCATGAATAATATCTGCATTATGTAACATTCCAACGACTTCCCCAATACCTAATAAAAGACTCTCCGCTAATGTAGAAATCATCTTTTCTTTTTTGTTATTATTATTATTATTATTATTATTATTATTATTATTAAATGTATTACTACCCTGAATTTCTTGATTTTCTTCTTCTTGTTTCTCTTGAATTAAATTAAGAGCATCACGAATAGTGACACCATTAATTTTCTCCATAATAATAGCACATCTTTCACGATCCACCGCATAAACTGTTGGGGCTCGTACTCCGTGTTTTCTACAACGCACGAGGGCGCGTGCCTCTCGTACACTCCGCTGCTCTCGTAATTTGTGATCTAAAATATAATGCCGATATTCTTTAGGAAATCGATATTTACAAATTGAAGGATAGCCGTAGAAAGTACACTCGTAGACTTTAGATTCAGCACATTGGGAGAGGAGTGGTCCGACTATAATGGAGCCTGCAGAGGCATCCAAGTTAACTTCATTTTCTTTCATTATTATTGTTTTATTTTTTTTTTTTTATTTTTTTTTTGCTATTTTATATTTTAAAGAAGGGAAAGAAAAAGAAAATTATCTTTTTATTATTATCATTTTTTTTTTTTTTTTTTTTTAACGTGGATATACAGTGAAAAATTCAGTATAGGAAAGAGAGAGAAGAAATTATTGCAGGCGTAAACTGTTTTTTTTTTTTTTTTTTTTTTTTTTTTTTTTTTTTTTTTTTTTTTTTTTTTAAGGGGGTTTGTAAAAATTTCCCCTAATTCGAATTATTCTCCAAATAATAAACAAAAAAAGAAAAACAAAACAAAACATACATACGCACAGACATATATATAAATATAAATATAAATATAAAAATAGATACTATGTATCCACGGGTATAAAAAAAAAAAAAAAAAAAAAATTATTATTATAATTATTATCATATATAAAATAATAAGTATAAATTTATATAAATATAGTATAATTCAATATTCAAGGCAAAAACAAAAAAAAAAAAAAAAACAAGAGAAAGGGGTGGAAAAATACAAAAAGAAAATATGATCACTATTATCATTATTATTTTGTTCATGTCACTACACAGAAGCCGAAATCTCCTTCTTTTCTTCTTTATCATTATCATTATCAGTTACTGTTGTTATGACTGTTGTTGTTGTTGTTATTGTTGGGGCCGGCCCCTCAACAGGATCCACATCACGCCGCAGTAATCTCCGCGCTAGTGTATTCACAAGAATAGCACACAATGGACAAGTCAGCAGCATTGAGAGCACGGCCATATTCTTCACAATTCTCCCATACCCCACCCGTGCCTCTATTAATTCTATTGTTTCTGTAATATTACTATTATTATTATTATTATTATTATTATTAGTGGCCCACTCGAGCTCACGCTGGGCGAGGAGGAGGGCGGTGGGCCCCAGTGCCCCCTGCACCGACCCCTTCCCGAGCCACCCAATCCCACAAAATAAAATTTCCCCCCACGTGAAAGGCAGGCGCAGAAGTGTTGGCGTCAGCAAAGCTAAAATAAAGCGAGCAGCCAGGCCAGCAAATATAACTCCAATCGCGGGGCCAATAAAGTGAAGTTGAAATATTTCATAAATATTAACCCCAGCCCCAGCGAGGCTGAAGAGGATTGGCATCGCGAGATAATCCCAAACAGTTGTGAGGGTTTGGGTCATGTCTGTTTTAACCCCGAGGTGCTCCGCCGTGCCTCCACGCCCACATAAATAATTAAATGTTCCAGTCATAAACATCATCGACACCGCGGCCCCACCTAAAACAGAAAAATAACTTCCAATTGAAATTCCAGTAAGAGAAAGTAGTACAATAAATAAAATAGATAAATACCGCACATGCACGGTGTGACGCAGCGTCATACGTGATAAGGAATCATCAGAAATAATAATTTTTTCTCCCTCCATAAAAAGTACATAAAATACAGAAAGAAATACTATAATACCAAGACCTATTCCTGATATAATTCCAACAATAATTTGAACAGGAGCAAGTATAATAGCTAAAGTTGTACTCATAGTTTTAAATTCTATTGCTAAAAGAAATTGTATAATCCATACACAAAAAGAAGTATCTACTGCAATAGAAGATAATAACATCATTGCTGGACCACCTTTTGTACCATATCCTTTTTTTTGCATTTCTATTAATATAGGTACTAATACACTAGGTGCAATAGCAGAAACTATAAAACCTTCTATCATAGCCCAATAATAATTTGGAAATTTATATACTACTTTACAAATTAAACCATGAACTAAAGCTTCTGCAGCCATAGGAAGAATACTAAAAATCATATATTGTTTAAAATTTTCTTTAAAATGCATAACATTAAGAGCTAATCCACCTCTTATAACACCTACAGAAAGACCAAATATACCTCCTACAAGACGTACTGTTGGTGTAATACCTGAAGTTAAATATCCTACAGTTGGAATATTATTATATAAAATTCCTGCTCCTATTATACAAACAAGTGAAGGAATTTTAGTTAATCTTGATAAAAGAGAACCTACAACACCTGAAAAAATTATTGTTGTAATAGAATCAAAATAAACTCCTCCAGGTGCAAAATCTGTAGTAGAAACTAAACAATACATTGAAGCCCAAAATAAAAATAAACAAAATACTCTAAGAATGAATGAACAAAAAAAGAAACGATATTGTCTTTTAAATATAGTAATATAAAAACAAAATCGTACTCTATCAAGACGAATATCAAAACATTTATTGTTCTTTCCCATAAGTTTCATATCATCCCAGGTATCTGCAGTAAAAGAGGCACGTCGTTCATATGGTTGAATATGTCTATTAAAAAATTCATGTAAAATTTGCAAACGACGTTTTTCACTACTTAAAGCATTAAAATTTTCTATAATAATTTTTTCACGTAATTCATCCGCTGCAGGTGAAGTTAAATTAGAAAGTGATCCTGATTTTAAATATTTTGATGACCCAGGTGTTGAAACTTGTACACTTGCATCTATATTAGATAATAATTTTTCATTATCAAGTGTTTCATTATCTCGTTTTTTAAAATGTCTTAATTTATTCTCATTTAGCACAGGAGAATAAATATTATTTTTTTCTGCTTTTTCTTTTAATTCTTTTTCTTCTTGTATTTCTTCATCTTCTTCTTCTTCTTCTTCTTCTTGAATATATTGCGATTGTGAAGTACGAGAGGAAAATCTTTTCCAAACTTCTCGAATACTTTGTAAGGCAGAACTTCCCCTTCGACTCCCTCCCACATCTGATCCTCTGAAACTTTCAGTAAGGAGTACCTCAAATAAACTTCTTCCACTTTTATCATTATTATTATTATTATTATTATTATTATTATTATTATTATTATCACTACCATTGCTTTCATGGGCCTCTCTAAGAGAAGAAAATTCATCTTCAGCAGATGTAGGAAAAAAAACACTTCCTTGTCGAATGTTTGCAATTATACTTGGTGGATGATATAAAGGAATTTCATCTATTTCTCCTGCAGAATCAATAATAACTTCGTCCTCTTCATTATTATTATTATTATTATTATTATTATCTAAATTAATATATTCAGAGTCTTCATATGGTCTCCAGACGAGTGGGGGTGAGCCGTAACTATTATCTCCTTTACAACCAGTAGATCTTCTTCTTTTCATTTCTTTATTTATTTTCTATTTTAGTAAAAATACAAAAAAAAAAAAATAGGTCAAGAATGTATTAGGTAAGAAAAAAAAAAAAAATAATAATAATAATATTTTATATCCAGGAAAAATAAAGAAAAAAAAATTAATGAAAAGTTACTCATAACGAATATAAAAAGAAAAGAAAAAAAAAAAAAAAATTCCAGAAAAAAAAAAGAAAATTTATTTTTTACTTGAAATTAATGTAGAGAAACAAAAAAATAAATAATAATATTATTATTATTAAGAAAGAAAATAAGTAGATGAATTTATTTATATATTAATATATATTATAATATATAGTTATGCAAAAATAAGCCTCAGTATGAAAGAAAAAAAAGAAGAGAAGTAACAGCACATAGCATATCTTTTTATTTTCCCCTTTTTATTATAAATTCAAGTGTTTCTGTCATCTTTCACAGTAGTTTCCCTCTTTTCATTTTTTTTAAAAAAATAAAAACAAAAAGAAACAAAAAGAAAAAAAGCCAAATGAAATTCTCTTTTTCTCTTTTTCTTTCTTTCTCTTTATTTCTCTCTAATTTCAATTTCTCTTTAAGGTGGCTGTAGTGTGGCCGAAAGAAAAAAAAAAAGAGAAATATGAAAAATAAAAAGAAAAAAAAAAAAGAAAAAAAAAAAAGAAATTAAGAAAAATAACAAATAGCTAAATTTCACTGTAGAAGAGCCGACAAATTTACATGAAAAAATAAACAAAAAAAAAAGGAATAGAAAATTGAAAGATATACTATTAATAAGATAAAACAAATGATCCGTGCATTTTATATATATATATATATATTATATATATCCAAATCTTTTTCCTTCATTTTTTACATTTTTATTATTATTTGTTTTATCATACCTTTATCAAACTTTTATTTATTTTAGTTCAGAATCGCAACGGGAAAATAAAAGCACAAACACATTTAAAAAATAAAAAAATAAAAATAAAAATAAAAATAATAAACACACAACTTTCTCCCTTTTTCTCTTTCTCTCTGCATGTACAATATAACGCTAAATTATATAAAATTATATAAAATTAAAATTAAAATTAAAAATAAACACACATACAAGTATAAGTAAAATCGAGAGTGTTGCACAGTTAACGACACCAGACTTTTCCAATACTAACAAACCAAGACTTTATTAATATTAAATAATATTATAATATTTTTAATATATTTTTAAAAAAAAAATATAAAATATATATATAAAATAAAATAAAAAATTTAATAGAAAAAAAAAAGAGAAGGTAGTCAGCATTGCTACTTAACATATATTAGGGTTAGGGTATAAACAGCCAAGTAATCACTTCTTTCTTTTTTTTTCTTTTTTTTTTTTTTTTTCCTCTCTCTCTCTCTCTCTTTCCACACAAATTTATTACTTTGATTATTAATAAAAAAATAAATAAGACAAAGAAATAAATAAGAAAAAAGAAATTAAGAAAAGAAAAAAGAAATTAAGAAAAGAAAGAGAAAGAGATACTCAGCCAGGCGCGCCGCTAAGTACAACAACAACACAGGATTTACTTTACTTGCAAAAATAAAAATAAATAAATAAATAAAAACACACACAAATATATATATATATATAATGTATATATATATATTATATAAATTCACGTTATAAAATGAATACACACAAAGTACACACAGATAGAAAAGAAAAAAAAAGGGGGGGGGAAAAAAAAAGAGTATTTGTAATCTTTTCTTTCTCCCACACAAAACCTTACCAAAAATAAATAAAAAATAATAATAATAATGAAGAATAGAAGATATGAAAAAGAATAATATATAATAAAAATAATATAAAATGAATTAAGAGAGAAATGGAAAAATAAATATAGATGATTGAAAGATGCCGGATAAAAAACATTTGTATTCTATATATACATATATATATAATCTCCATAAAAAGAGATTATTGCCGTTCTTCAATAGTAGTACCCTTTTCAAATAAAATATTAATTTAATTAATTCAATAGGCACAATTTATTTATTTGTCGTCATTGGCAGTTTGCATATTAACTATATATATATATGTATAAATAAATAAATACTTTCATATTTGTAAATAGGAATGGGGGAAAGAAGTCTATTTATTCATTTATTGAGTTTTTATTTTTCAGTAACAAAGAAAGAAAGGAAAGAAAGGAAAAAAATAAATAAAAATAAAAACTTTTATTTGTTAGATCAAAGACAAAGAAACCCAAATCAGAAAGAAAAAAGCAAAAAAAAAAAAAAAACATTTTATAAAATAAAAAAATATATCAAAAAAAAAAATAAAATTACAATTGAATAACGCAAAAAAGAAAGGTACAAATATATAATTTATTTATTTTTTTGTTTTGTTTTTTGGAAGCGATATCTTACAGCTCAATTAATGGAAACTAAATAATAATAATAATAATACATTTTATTTTTTATTTATTTTTTTTTTTTTATAATAAATTTAATAGACAGTTAAATCAACACAAAAACAAATAAATAAAAATACCAAAAATAAATAAAAATACCAAAATAAATAAAAATTTTTATTTATTTATTTATTTATTATTTAATGCACGTCGAAGGTCTTCTAATAATTTTTGTTCTTCAGCTGTTAACATATCAAGTTCACGTTTTGTAATAACATCCTCCTCTGCTATTTCTTCTTCTTTTTCTTCTTCTTCCTTTTCTTGAAACTCTCTCATATCTATTGCTAAAGTTTGATATTTTGAAGGCATTAAAATAGAATTTAATGAATGTTGTGTTGTAGGTATTAAAGAAGGAGTTTTTATATTTGTTATATTTGTTATATTTGTTAAATTACTAAATGTATTTGCATTAGCTGGGGGTTGAGAGGATTCTATTGGTTCTGCGAAATCATTTTCAATACTTGATAATGTAAATATATCTGTATCTATTGTTTGTTGAGGGGTATATTCATTTCGTAACGTATGAGAAGAGGAAATAGGATTATTATTATTATTATTATTATTATTATTATTAGTATCTTGAGATATTATATTTTGTTTCATACCTTGTGTTGTTACTTTAGATTTATTAGAAATATTGGCTTGTTCATTATTATTATTATTATTATTATTATTTGAAATATCAAAAGCAACAGTTGATTTCAGTACATCACGTCTTTTTTGAATTTCAGCATCAATCGCAGCTAATGCTGCAAAATATTGTTGTGCTGGAATTGCATTTATATTTTCTTTTATATCATTTTGCTGATAAGTTTTATTTTGATATTTATTTGTATAATTTTGTTGTTGTGGTGGTTGTTGTAATGTTTCTTTTATTTCTATTTTTTTTTTAATTTCAGTTAAATCAATAATAACAGGTTCACTTTCTTCTTCTTCTTCTTCTTTTTCATAATTCTTATTTTTCTGAACTTCATTATAAGGAAATGTATTCTTTTTTTCTTGTTTATTTGGGTTATAAAACTCTTTAGATGATGAATTTTCTAATTTATCATTAAATTTTTCTAAAGGTATATTATTAAAATTATTATCTTTTTTTGAAAATATTTTTGATTTAATATTATTATTATTATTATTTAATTCATGTGTTCGAGATTGTAAAATAGAACGTGCACGTGCAGGATAAGACATTTCATTATTATTTTCATTATCTTTATTAATTTGATATTTTAACATTTCTTCTTTTTGTAAACTTACTTCACTTATATCTGTATGAATAGTTTCATGTAAATTATCATTTAAATTTTTATTATTTATTTTAAATATTTTATTTTTACCTTGTAATGATAATGAAGTATTATTACTATTACAATTATTTCGAGTTGAACTTAATGCAGAAACTACAATATAAATAACTTCATACATATCTACATGACTTCCAAGATCAAATGCTAACGAATTATTATTATTATTAATATTATTATTATATGATTCTTCTTCTATCCAATATGCTACAATTGTTTTAACTCCTACTATTTCGGCTGGTTTTAATTTACGTCTTCTAAGAATACGAATATTTTTCATTTCTTGATATTCCGAAATATTAATATTATTTAACATATGATTTAGAATAGATGTTAACATACGAAGTTCAAGATAACGACGTGATACAATAGTATGATTAAATAAAGAAGAATTATTATTATTATTATTATTATTATTATTATTATTATTATTATTTTCATATAGTGGAAGCATAACTTTTTGCGTTTCACTTACACTATATTTAATAGAATTTTTATATAATTGACAAAATAAGAAAAAATCTTCTAAACTTAATGCAGATTCATCTACAAAATATTCTCTAAATATTCGACAAAGTGGACTAATCATATAATAATAATGTAATCCTTGTGCAAGTTCTTTTAATATTCGATTCCATTGAAGTGCCCCATATCGAGCTGTTAATATTGTAACTGTTAGTGATGCAACAGATTTTATTTGATAATGATCTATTGTAGACATTTTAGAAATATAATTTATAATATCTTCAATTAAACGTGAAATCCATTGTGCGGAACGAGAGTTTATAGTTCGAGTTGGAGTTCTTTCACGACTAGATGTTCTAGAGTTATTATTACTATTATTAATATTATTATTACTACTTTTTCTTCGATAATAATTTCTTTCATTATTATAATTATTATTATTATTATTAGTACGTGAAATAGAAGAATTATGAGGAGAAGAGTGTTTGCGTAGAAACATAGAACGTCTATTTAAAAAAGGAGAAATTCCACCACTAGTAATAGTAGAATGTTGACTACTTCCACGAGAATTAAAAACATTAATACTATTATTAGGTGTTCTAACACGTGTTAATATTTTTTTTTCTTTTTCTTTTTCTTGTTTATATTGATATTGTTGTGGATTTCGAATTTTAGGTGAGTTTGAGTAAGCAAAAGGATGTGAGATATCATTTGTAGAATTTCTCTCTATTGTATAATAACTACTATCATTATTTAAATCTATTGTTAATGGGCTATAATTCTTTTCAGCACTATTATTATTACTAGTATTATAATTCCCATCACGTGTGTGTGAAGTTGTAAATCTTCCTTGTCTAAACGGTGAAACAAATCTTTGTTGTTTTTGTTTTATTTCTTCTTGTTGTTCTTGTCGATAATTACGATGAATTCTATTATTATTATTATTATTATTATTATTATTATTATTATTTCTCTCTTGCATAAAAGGACTAGATAAATACGAGTGAGCAGAGGTTGCAGGAGTATTTAATATATTTAAAATAAAAGAAAGGGCTGGGTGAGTGTTTTGTAATTTCCAATAAATATAAATATCATTACAATTATTTAAATGACTTTCCCACGCCTCATCTTCTGCGGCGGCGAGTAAGAGCATGAGTTTTTCTTTTTCTCCTTTTGGAAGCTCAGAGAGTACAATGTGATTTATCATTTGTTGTTTTTGTTTTTCTTTTTCTTTTCTTTTTTTTTTTTGTTTTTTATGCTTTTAATTTCGATAGTATCTTTTTATTTATATTTTCTAAATGTTGTTTTTTTTTTTTTTTTTAATTTTTGAATTTATAAAAAGCTTATAAACAAGGAAAAAAATAGAGAGAAAAAGAAAAATAAATTGGATATTATTAAGCAATATATATATATATATATTATATTTATCCCTCCTTATATTAATTACTGAAAGTACATCAAAAAAGAAGAAAAAAAAAAAAAAAATTACGTATAATCTACAACATACACAAGTAAACACACAAGTATATAAAACAATCAAATAACATGAGCCCCCCTCCTCTCCCCTCCCCCCCAAAAAAAAAAATAAGAAATAAAAACTTTTTTAAGAAATAAAAAGTTAATATTTCTTTATTTCTTCTATTAGTTATTATTGTTATCTCTCTCTCTATCTCCCTCATTTCCTCACAGTTAAGATACAGAAAGTATTTTATCTCGCATTGAAATCGTTTGTCGTTGTAGTGTAGAAAGTTCAATTTTAAGTTCAAGATTTTCTTTTTCTGTGCGTTCTAACTTATATGATAAATCTTTTAATTTTGAAGAAATATATTGACACATTTGATGTTCTTGAATTTGTGCTTTTTCTAAATTTGCACATCGTCGTTGAATTTCAAGAGCTATTTCTTTTGAAGTTAATGCATCCTCACGCCAACTTTGCTTTTCCGCTACAGAACCTTCTAATAATTCACGTTGAAAATTATTTTGTTTTTGAAGTTTAGATATATTTTCTAAAACCTCTGCATGACTTCCTTCAACATGTTGTATAGCTTCTTTTAATATATTTAATTCTGTGTTTACTTGTTTCATGAACTTTGAATTATCAGTAGATGATATCATAAGTTGAGTTTCCTCTCGATTTTTAACTATTTGTGTGAGGGATTCACACTTGGCATTTAATTCTGAAATTTGTGTTAAAAGTGGTTGAAAAATTAAATTTTTTAAATCTTCTTCACTGGAATAAGATATATTTGTTTTTTTTATTAATAATTCATTAACATCTATAGGTTTATTTAGATTTTCTTCCATATTTTGAATAAATTGTTTTTTTCTATTTTGCATCTCTAATTCATTAGAGGATTGCGTTCTATATTCTTTATCTATTTTAGGTGGGGAAATAATATTATTATTTTTATTTTCTTCAATTTTAATTTGTTTTTGAGGTAATTTATCGGCACCAAGAAAAAGTAATTTGGCTCCCATTAAAGCTGCTTGTCGTGGGTGTTGCTCTACGTAACTTTTCATTGCATTATTATTATTATTATTATTATTATTATTATTTGGAATTTCTTTTCTTTCACTATCATTATTATTATTTTGAAATTTTCCTTTTTCATTATTATCACAACTTTTAACTTTTGATGGATTCATATGAGGTGATATGGGGAATATTGCATTTGTAGAATTTTTAGTTGAATTAACTTTCATTATAACAGGATTATTATTATTATTATTATTTTTATTTAATATATACTCCGAATGAGATAAAAAAACTTCTGAAGGTTCTTTTTCAATTTGAATAGAATTAAGATTTTTACTCTCTGCAATAATAGGACTTTGCCTCATAAAAGAATGATTAGAATAAAAATTTTCTGGAAATTTATTTTCTGCATATATTATTGCATTACTACTAGAATTCGTTACTGTAGCTTCATTACAATTTTCTTTTTTTTTACTTGCATTCGTACTAGAATTTACTACAGATTTTACTGATTTTAAAAATGAAGGTTCTTTTTCACTCTTAAGAGATACATTTGAATTTACAAATTTCTCAATTTCATTTGTAGATTTCATCTCTTTTTCTTGACTAACTTTTTCATCTTCTTTATCTAAATCAACTAAAGAATTATAATTTGCATTGCCAACTATATTTCCTCCTGCTTCTTCACTATAGGAAGTTATAACAATTGGTTTTTCTTGACTTATACTTTTTTTAAATAACTCTTCACGTGATATAGATTTTGACTGTGAGGATTGAGAGGAATTTGCATAACGCATTGCTGAAGGTGATGCAAGATCTGATTCCTGTTTATTATTATTATTATTATTATTATTATTATTATTATTATTATTATTATTATACAATTTTTCATTTAATGAATTATGTACTAGTGAAGCTGGTGATGAGCATCGTGTAGGAAGTATAGCAGGAGAACCAGTAGAAATATTATCATTTTTATTTTTATTTAATTTGGCATCTATATTTTTTTCTTCTAGTCCCCCATGAAAAGATTCAGCAGGTGAATAAGATGAATTATCACTATTATTATTATTATTATTATTATTTTCTTTTTCTTCTTTTTCTGAAACATTGTCAATATATGAAGTTGAAGTGGATTTACTTCTTTCTACAGGAATATTAGACTTTATTGAAGGTAAAATACTACTCACTACAGGCCGTACTTGATTTGAAATAAATTTAATAACATTTTCACTAGACTCTCGTACCATAGCTCGTACTAATGTTTCAACTTCAGCTGCAATTAACTCTGAGCGGTGGCGTTGAATTAATTGTTTTATATATTGAAATGTTGCATATTCTGCTGGAAATGTTTCAATAAATGTTTGTTGTGTTATTTTATGCACCGCCTGGGCTTTTTCAGTTTCAGTTATTTCTTTATTTGTTAAAATATTTTCCATTTGACGTACAAATAAGGGAAAAAGTAAAGGCTCGGGTAATTTGCGAAGAAATAAAATAATTAATGTAATAAAGTGTGGGGCCTGCAGTGGTGTGGGACCTGAAAGAGTTTGAAATACTTTTTCAAAAACCCGATGATCTGTTTTCTTTTTATGTTTTTTTTTATTTTTTCTATTATTATTATTATTATTATTATTATTATTATCATTATTGGTTTTGGCTGGGGTGAGGAGTTTACGCCGCCTCGTTAAAGTATTAATTGCCTTCTCCGCCGCAGCCGTCCACATAATATTATTATTATTAATATTAACAGAAGACTCATTTATATTATTTTTATTTTTATTATTAATATTATTATTATTCATAAGAGAGAGAGAATCCCAGTAAAAACTAATATCTTGTAAAAGAATAGGGAGGCCGGGAATGTAGCAGGCATCACTTGTTAATTTTCTCTCATATAATACAAGTGTACTAATAGGAATATTAAAATATGTAAGAGGCAACTCCCCCCGCTCCCGCGGGATACACATTTTAATTCCCATTAATAATTCTAATAATAATAATAATAATAATAATAATAATATTTTCTAGTAATGAATAGTAATGTCCAGAGCTACTTGAACATATATATATATATATACTTATATAATAATAGAAGAAAAAAAATAATAATAAGGGAGCAAAGGAAAATAAATTTTTTTTTTCTTTTTTTAAAAAAAGAGATTTTATTTTTGTCTCAAAAGGGTAGGGACAAAAAAAAAAAAAAAAAAAATGAAATAAAGAAAATAATAACTTATGATAATAATATATAAGGGGTTTCAACACATATAATAATAATAATAAATTTTAATAATAAAAAAATAAATCACACAGAGAGAATAGAGCATTTGCAAATACAAAATAAATTTAAAAAAGATCAAATAGAGAGGAAATATTCTCCTACATAAATATATAGGCAAAGAAAAAAAAAAGAAGGGTGTTTTTACACAGCATTTAGCAATAATAATATAAATATTAAATATTCCTAACGCCTATATTATACTTTTATTGCTATTCATATAAAGCGAAAAGTGAACGTACTCAAAATCTGTCTCAACAATTTATAGCATTAAAGTAAAAAAAAGAAAAAAAGAGAAATTAAACAAATATTCTTATTTTTATTTCGTTATATATATATATATATATATTTTTTTTTTTTTGCAAGAGAAAAAGAAAAAAAAAAATGTTGTAGAAAAAGACATAACAAGAAGATATAAATAGAAAAGAGCAAAATATAACAAGAAGAAATAAAAAAAGATAAATTATTACTATTATTTATTTTTTCACTTTTTTTTGTTTTCTCTCTATTTTCAATTTGATTTTTATTTATTTTTTATTCATTTATTTTTTCTTTTTTTTTTTCCATGTCAAAAGAGAATTGCGTCACCAGCGTCAGCTAAAAGAAAAGGAAAAAAAAAAAACAAGGGAAAGGGAATGAAAAGAAGAAATGAAGGAAATAAAAATAAAATATGAAATAAACACAAATTAAAAAAAAAATAA
Source organism: Trypanosoma avium (assembly GCA_030849755.1). Lineage (NCBI taxonomy): Eukaryota > Euglenozoa > Kinetoplastea > Trypanosomatida > Trypanosomatidae > Trypanosoma > Trypanosoma avium. The sequence goes on along the minus strand of JASANY010000878.1, from coordinate 24,829 downwards.
AAAAGCAAAAAAGAGGAAAATAATGAATTATTTTTTTGTTTCAACTTTTCGAAAGACCTTTCATGACAATTTATCCATTTATTTCTCCCTACACCCTTTCTTTTCATATTCATTTAGTTTTTTTTTTTTTTTTCTTTAATTTCTCTCTCATACTTACTTTTTCTAAATAAAAATATATTATTTATTTGTAAACACATTACATCTTCATTTAAGTACTACTAAATTTTGTTTAGAGATATGTAAAAACAATACAGAGTAGGAGAAATAAAGGTAAAAAAAAAAAAAAGGGGAGAAGCGCCTCTTCTTTACTAACATTACACTACTTCTCTTTTAACTCGCTGTTTTATTTTGTTATATTTTTAATATTATTATTTCCCCACGCCCTTTCTCTTTTATTAACTTTTTATTTTATTTTCACTGTGAGTGGGGGCGTCCATTTTATAATTCTTCGTTTCTGATAACGGAAAATTCTACATACCGCTATCACAAAAAAAGAAAAAAAAAAAATTATATTAAAACAGATAATAAAAAAAATCAACTAAAGAAAAAAAATAAAATAAAATAAAATAAAAAGTAGTCAGTGATCGCCTAGGTAACTTAATAAGACACCATATAGATGTAATAAGAAATATTATTAAAGCTTTTGTCAGTAAGTTATTGTTAATGTTGTTGTTGTTGTTTTTTTTTTTTTTTAGCCGATGATAAAACCGTATATATATATATATATATACACTTAAATATAAATATATAGGAGAAAATTATGCATATACATCTCCCCGTGTGTATCTTTTCTCTCTCTCTCTCTCTCTCTCTCTCTCTCCCCCCTTATTACTTATAACTTATTACTACTTATTACTTATAACTCCACTGTCTCCGTGCTATCCTCCCCCGCGGACTCTATCGTCTCCTCCACCTCTGAAGTCGCACACAACACTTTCACCCACTCCTCCTCATGTCTCTCCCGCAGGCGCCGCATCGCAGTTGCGATGGAGCGGCCTGCGTTAAAGTGCCGCCACCAGCGCGCCCCCTCTCCCTCATCCCACTCTAAAACTCTTTTATTTATTTTTTTTAACTCCTGTGGGGTGCAGGGGTCGGGGTCTTTTACGTAAAGGCAATCAAACTCCACCTCGGCTCTAGGGCGATGCGTGGGTTTACGACGGAAATACACCGTGAGACTACTAATACTACTATTTTTATTATTATTGATATTATTGATATTGATATTATTATTATTATTATTATTATTATAGTGATGGACTTCAAGTGGGTGGGGAATAGGCACCACGGTGTTAATACTACCAGCAGGAACAAATGCGGCGAGGGCGGAGGTCCAGATAATATAATCTTCTAATATAGATGTACGAAGTAATAAAAAATAACGCTTCCGGCCTTCCTCAAAAGAAAGTGCAAAGTAATAATAATGTTCTTTTCTCTCGTGATCTTCTTCTTCTTCTTCGTGTTGTATTTGTAAATGTGTAAATTGATCTTCTTCCCCCCGCGCTGGTATTTCTGGATGCATAAAAGATGCTACATTTCGTAAAAGATATACCGGCCGCAGTCGAACGCCGCCTAATTTCTTACGAGTTCCTTCAAAAGGTACAAAGCAGCGAGCCTCACTGGGCTTTATATTATTATTAATATTATTATTATTATTTTGTTTTTGCGCTGGTGCGTGGTGGGTGTAGCCGAGGCCCTCTCGTGTTAAAATGATATATCGCCGCTGCCAATTTTTAGTGGAGAAGAAGCCGCGGCCTACGGAGAATTTATCAAGCCAGCCTTGACACTGTGGGAGGCCATTACTGAGCTGTACATGCACCGGCATAAGTATTATTATTATTTATTATTATTATTATTTATTTATCTTTCTTTGTTGTTATTGAAATTATTGGTATATTTGTTTTTGGTTGTTGTTTTTTTTTTTTTTGAAAATTTGGCTTCGCGTCTTCCTACCTTATGGTCGTCAGTCACGAGGATATAATTACCTGAATAAATATAACTTTTTATTTTTTAAAAAAAGGGGTCTTTTTCTGTTGTTGTTGTTATTTTTTTTTTTTTTATTCTTTTTTCTGACCGATGCGTAACTATATATGAATATAAAGTAATATATTTGTTGTATTTGTGGAGCAAAAATCTTACAGTAAATAACAAAAGCCCCTCTATAAATAAGAAAAAAAAAGGGAAAGCTGCTACTTTGTACACATCCTAATTTTATTGAAGGAGATAAAAAAGGAAAATAAAAAAAAAAGAAAACAATAGAAAGAAGTAATATTATCAATTTTTTTATTTTCTAATAGTACAAGATCATGGTTTTTTTTTTTACTATTATTATTATTATTATTATTATTATTATTTGGAAACATAGGAGCAAAAATAATCTTTGGGCGATATAAAAAGGGGGTTGAGGAAGGTCATTAAGAAAAAAAAAAAAGAGAGATGGGTATAGGTATATCCAATGTACACCACTGAGTGAATATCGCAATAACTAACTTCGAAATGAAGAGAAACACACGCAGAAAGAACAGAAAAAATAAAAATAATAAAAATAAAGAAATAAATACCCATTATTTGCCTTCTTATTTGAAAATACAAGTCAAATATTTAAAAGTACAAACAGTGAGTATCAAGTGTCTCAGGGGTCTATATTTTCTCCTACCCCTGACCCTTTTTTTTCTTTTTTTTTGCTTTTCCCCCAACTCCCTAGCATTCTACTATTATTATTTTGTTTTTGCTGTTGTTTAATCTCTTTGTTCAAACATCTATATATTTATATATAAAAATAAAATAAAAAATAAAAACGCATACAAATACACAAACCAATATATACCATATTTTTTTTTAAAGTATGCATTATAATGTCTCTCACAATATATAAATCTAGCAATATATATATCCTTCTTTCTCTTTCATTGTATATACAATTTTTCTCGTTGTTTTTTTACTGTTTTTTTTTTTTTAATTTTCCCATTGAAATCGACAGTACGCCATAAGTGTAATTAATAAAGCATCCGCACCATTAAATAATTTAATTTCACCAACTGTAGCTCCTTTTACAGGTGCATTAATAATAGGCATATGCGCTGTGACCTCCGCCACTAACTCCATGCCTCCATTTGTTTGATTATAATTATTATTATTATTATTATTATTATTATTACTTGAAATTACACCACCACTCGTGCGTCTAGGATGCCAAACGGCGTATGTTTCAATACTTCCAACACGAGTTCCTCTATTTGTTGGTAACACTGGTGATGATAAAAGAAGACTATTCGTAGAAGGTAATAATGCAACACCTGCTATATCTGAAGTGTTAAGACCTCCTCCTCCTCCACTATTATTACTATTAATAAAGCTATTACTATTATTACTACTATTATTATTCGTTAATGATGAGAGGTTTGTTATAGAAGAATTTCTTCCAATAAATTCACTACGTCGTGTAGGTTCGCGTCGATGCATTACATATTTAATATCTTCTGCTTTACTTTTACTCCCCGCCCCATCCCAGGCAAGTGTAAGTTGGGATTCTTGATTTAAAAAACATGAAGCTATTGTGCGACCTGATGGAGTAGAAATATATAATGTACTACTAAAAGGTAACCAACTTCCTTTAATTTGTGCAAGAGTACATTGTCTATCACCGTAGAAAACAATAGCTTCAGGAGGACCAGTACTTTCACCTGAAAAGCATAAAATATTATTACCTGGATCTGTAGAATCTGTTACTATATAATTTTCTTTATTAAGAGAACGCCCTTCAAAGATAAAATTCCATTTTACTGGTTCCTTATCATGTACGATCCATGGTGAACTTAATCGATCACTTTTTAAACAATAATCTGGATAAGCAAAACGTCCTAACCCATAAAACATAGAAGGTGGAAGATTATTTATTAATTCACGATATCGTCTATTTACAGCACTCATTTTTTTTAATACATTAGGACCTGCATATTCAAGAGCTGTTAAAAGTTCTACAGAACGTAATCGAACAGGTAATACTTCAGCAACAGAAAATAAAACAATTCTACTATTATTACGAGTAGCACCTGAAACTTTTAATTTTCTTCCAGATAAAATTGGTGCCGTGTGGGTAGAAAGCCATAAACTAGGATTTGGTATTTTAAAACTTATAAATTCACTAGATGAAGAAGCACTACTTGTAGATCCACCTGTGATACTTCCATTATGAAAATTTAAGTTTGTATGACTTAACTCTGAACTTCGACGTTCAGAAGCAAAACGTACACCACATTTAATAGATCCCATAAAAGAACTTTCAAAACAAAAAAAACAACAAATCCCACTTTCTGTAACTTCATAACAAACAGAACCCACAAAACCACCCCATCCACGAGGATGTAATAATGCTAAACCACAAGAACGTGGAGGAATTATATGAGGAAATTGCATACCAGAATAAAATGCAGCATCAGGAGATGAAAATCCTGCTAATCTAAAACTTCTAGAAGTTGTATTTTCTACACATGCTACAATACCATTACGTACAGAACTCATTCGTCTATCTAATAATGTAAGTGTAGATTCAAGAATATTTATAGGTAATATATGTGAAGTACGCATTTTTAAAAGAGCTTTTGCCTCTTTAGCAAGTCTTCTCCATTGAGCAAGTTCAGGATTATTATTATTTGTTTCTTCTTCTGTTACTACAGATACTAAACTATTTGAAGAAATAGATGAAGGATCTATATTTTTATTGTCTGTAATTAATTTACCACATGAAAATTGTTCTTCTTTTTCCATATCTTGACGATTAAGTTTAAGTCTTTCAACATCTTTTAATTGAAATCCACGTTGAGCCCAAAAATCTTCATCTGTAATTTCTTCTGCAAAAGAAGTTTCAACAGAAGCTGTTGAAGAAAGTAATAATGTTTCTGCATTTTCAAAAGCATTTACAGATTCTACTATTCGAAGTAAACGAAGTAATTCTCTCCCCATAATAAATTGAGCTTCTGGTGAACGTTCATGAGATAAAAGAAATGCTGCTTGAGCATCTTCTAAAGCTTTTTCATGTTGTTTAGTAGCAGAATAAGCATCGGCACGAAGAAGTAATAATCTAAATTTTTGAGTACGATTTAATATTAATTTTTGAGATGATTCTCTTAATTTACTTATATTATCTGAACTCCCTTGAACAACTACTCCTTGCATTACACCTTGACTAAAAGATGAACGTTTTATTTGAGTATTAACTCCACTACTACTACTATTATTATTATTACTAGTTTGAATACTTTTGTTAATAGGATCATTACGAATTTGTGATGCACTAGATCCACGTTCTAAGGATAATTGACGAGAAGATTCTATAGATGTATTATTATTTTCATTTTCTTTAGATTGAAGAAGTGCTGCAGTAATTGTTTTAATAGCACCATAATAATTAGAATAAATACGTATTTCTTCAAGGGCGCGACGTATAACATCATGCATGGGACCTGGAGGCCGCTCTATCATGGTTCTCAGGGCGCCTCCTTAAAAAAAAAAAAAAAAAAAAAAGAAAGATTATATAACTTTTTTTATTTTTTTTTTTTACTATTTTTATTTTTATTTTTTTTTTTTCTAATTTCAAACAACCTTTTTTCTCCTTTTTTTTTTTTTTTTTTTCCACTTAAAAAAATAGAAAAAGAAGAGTAATAATCATAATTATCATCATACAAAGTTAAATCAAGAAAGAGCAAACGAAATAAAAAATTATAGAATATCTATTCAAAGAAAGAAAATAGATTATTTTTCCTTTTTTCTTTTTCTTTTTAGGAAACCGAGAAATACCATATCTAATTCATTCTGGAGTTTTTATTTTCTTCTTGTTGTTGTTCATTTCTTCTGGTTTTCTATCACGAATTTTCATTTCTTCTTCTTCTTCTTCTTCTTCTTCTTCTTCTTTCTCTCTCTTTCTCTCTGTGTGTGTGGATGCATGTATCAAAAAAAAAAAAATAGTAGTTTTTCCTTTGTGTTTATGCAGATTTTAATTTAGCGGCATGGTGAACTGCTCTTCTCTTTCCCTCTCTCGCCTATTATTACTTACTTACTCATCCTCGAGGTAGACTTGGTTGCCCAGGGAGGCGTAGAGGGCGGCCTTCAGCTCCCCCAGCGCCGCCTCGACACTCTTCAGGGCCTCCTCGTCGCTTGCCTGCGCCGCCCGCAGCCGTGCCTCCTCCCGGGCCAGCCACCCCGCCGCCTCCCCCGCGTCCTCCACCGCCATGAACGTCTCGCCGAGGAGGAGGAGCGCCCCATCGCTGATCATCAACTCATCCGCGGCGTCGCCCAACTTCACGAGGGCCTCCCGCCTGCTGGCGAGGGCCGCCGTCAGCTCCTTGCGGCGCCGGTGCAGGCGGGCGAAGACACAAATATGCCGCTGGTCCCCCTCCGACACCTCCACCTCCTTTCCCTTGAGAAGAGACATACTCCTATAGTGAACCCTGACCTTTACTCTCTCTGTGTGTGTGTGTGTGTGGTATTAATAGGGATGATAATTATTGGTTAAATCAATAAAGAGAGAGAATTAAAAATAGGCATAAGTAAGGAAAATTTTATTTATTTTGGTTTTTGACCTCTCCTTGGCACGATAGGTTAAAAAAAAGGAAATAATAATAATAATATATATATATATATAATTATCGGTAATTAAACTTATAATGTGTTATAACACAACTGATAAACTCTGAATACACAAAAATAAATATATATATATAAACAGGCAAGAAATAAAAATAAAAAAAAAAACAATACATAGGTGTCACGAAGTAAAACTTAGAGACCCAAATAATAATAATATATAAAATAAGAAAAAAAAAAAGAAGTCAACCAGAACACATTAAAAGACCTTCTTCTTTTTTTTTTTTTTTTTCTCTAATCCTTCCATTCGTCTAATAATAACTCCCTTTTTATTAGGGTGATTCTAAAAAATTATCAATACTTCCAAGAACTCTCTTAAACCAAGGATGATTTAGTGCTTGAGATGCTGTGGGACGACGACGAACATCATGTGTTAAAAGTTGTTTTAAGAGATCTTTTACATCATTACTTAATAATGGTGAAAAACGAATTGGTTGTTGACCCGTCATAATCATTTTTAAGAGTTTACTACGACGATTATCATGATATGGAAAAGAAGCATGCAATAAAACAAATAAAACTACACCTGCTGACCATAAATCTACTGCAATACCATATCCTACTTTTCTAGATGCAAGAATTGTTTTTAAACTACTTGTTGAACCTGGAGAATAAATACGTTTGGTGGTATTATCTACTCCATATAATGGACTTGGTGTTGATATTGGTGCAATATTTAATAATTTTCCTGGAACTAAAGAAATAGGTGGAAGTCGTACACCTGTGTTTTCATCTTTGTTATTATTATTATTATTACTATTATTACTATTATAAGTATTAGTATTAATCTTATTTGGTTCATTTCTTTTAGATGATTGAAGAATTTGCATAGCAGCTCGTACAACTTCTGGGGCTACATAGTGATGGGAGCCACAAAATTGTGTTAAAAGTTTATAACCTCCATCTCTTTTAATATCATCTGTATTACAAGAATCTGTAATAGTAGTACTAGAAGATATTCGTTGTAATTTTTCACAAAACCCATAATCAATAAGTCTTGCTTTATTTTTACGATCTAATACTATATTTTCCACCTTTACATCACGATGTACAATACATTTAGAATGTAAATATTGAAGTGCTAGTAATAAATCAAGCATATACATTGCAGCTTTAGCTTCATCTAATGGTCCACGTGAAACTAATGCGTAGAGGTCACGATCACTTAATAATTCCATCACAAGAATACACTGAATTAAACCCTCTTGAAGTTCTCTTTTAATTTTTTCAACAGCACTTCTATTAGATTCTAAATTTGTATTATTATTTTTTAAACTTTGTGAGGCGGATGCGGCAGGATGCATAATTTTACGTTTAGAAGAAGCAGCTGTATCTGATGTAGAGCAAGATATAGGACGATATGATTTTTCAGATGTTATATTCATTTTTATATCTTTTTTAACACCTTTACTTCCAGAACTATGAGAAACTGAAGTAATAGAAGTACTAGTAGCTAATGAAGAGGAAGTTACATTAAATTCTACATTTAACTCAGGTGAATATGGTTGTAAACGTCGTTGAAGATCTTCTACTTGAGGCACAAATACATCACTCGTAGAAACAAGATTTGGATGTTGTACAGAAAGAGAAATAGCAATTTCTTTTACAATTGTCTCTGATAATTCAGGAATTGCACTAGTAGTAGTAGTAGTAGTAGTAGATGTTTTAACATTATTATTATTATTATTATTATTATTATTTCTCTTTTCACCTTCAAATGTTGCTTTAACTCTCTTCATATCATTATTTTCTTCTTTTACTTCACTACGTCGTGTTTCTTTACTAAAAACAAACTTAGCCGCCTTGAATTCCTTTGTTTTTCTATCCATCACTTCATATACAACACTATAACTTCCAAATCCAAGTTTTTTTTTAATTTTATATAGATCTTCAAATATACATAATGGGTGTACACGTGGGCGATGCAATTGTTCTTCTTTTGGTGGTGTTTTTTGCATTTCTGGGTCTCTTTCCCCTTTATTATTATTTCTTAGCCCTGAGGATCTTGTAAATTTGCGACTATTATTATTATTATTATTAATATTATTGTTATTATTATTTATACCTTCTGTTTCTTGTTTGTGGGCTGCGGCGGAGTCTTGCAGTGGAGTTGTAATTTTTTTCAATCGTGAAAATGTTTCAGAGAGCGGCACAGCCTCAGCTGGAGAAGTACTGAAGGCTGCAGAGGATCCTGAATGCATTTCTATATATATATATATATATATATATATTTTTTTTTTTTTTTTTATTTATATATTTATATATTTATATTTCTATATATTTCTATATAAACTATAGTTTATAAAAAGAGTAAAAAAAGAGAAGAAATAAAGAATAATAATAATAATAGAAATAGTTATTTTAAGAAATATATATATATATTTTTATTTATTTATATGTATAGACCTCAATTACCTCAAAGAGTGTATGGGGTCAAGGAGTCTATAATAGTAATGTTTGTTTACTTTTGTTTTTGGCATTCTTTAAAAAATAAAAAAATAAAAGAAACAAAAACAGTAATAGTAAATGTTACCGTTGCTGCTAATGATGATGATAATAATAATAAAAAAAAAGGAAAAGGGCAAAAAAAAAAAAAATAATGAAAAAAAAAAAAAAAATTGTATGAAAGAAAAAACAAATAAATAAAATAATTTTTTGTTTTTAAAAGGGAGGTAGAAAAGAAAGAAAAAAAAAAAAAGAGGGGAAAAATATTTTTATCTTAAAGAAAGAAAATAATAATAATTAAATAAATAAATATATACGGTGTTTTAATAGCAAAGCTGCATAATAATTTTGACATAAGGATGTAGAAAATAAAATAAATAAATATATATATATATATATATATACTTTTAATTTCATTATTTAAGCTACTTTTTGGGGGCATTAGAATACACTGCGCCCCTTTTATTATATATATATATACTTATATATATATTAATATATACATATCTATAAATTCACGCTTGCATGTATTTTTTTTTTTTTTCTTTCTTTCTTTCTTTCTTTCTTTCTTTATAATTTCTCCCCGCGTTTTTGTTTTTTGTTTTGTTTTTGTTTTTTACCAAAAGAAAAAAGCTATTGTCAATTTTATAATTGCTATTCTCTTTCTTTCTTTTTTCAGTACATTTAAGTTTTTGTTGTTGTTTTCCTTGCGTTATTATTATTATTTTTATTCGGCGCATATATATATATATATATATATATAGTTCAGTTTGATTTTAGAACTTCATTGAAATTCTATAAAAAGCTTTCTTCAAAAAAAATAATATTATATATATATATATATATAAATCAAAAAATAATATAAATAAGAAAAAAAAAAATATAAATAATAAATAGTTTGTTTGCACTTATTTATGTTTGCTACTGCCGCTAGTAAAGTGAAGGCCAAAATGAGAGAAAATATATATATATATATATATATATATATATAAATATATTTTAAACCTTCATTTTTCATTTTTCATTTTTTTTTTTTTTAATTTGACATTTTCTTCTACTACTTTTCTTTATTTCTTTCTTTAATTTGTTTTGCTTCACTTTTCTCATCATAAGTGATTTATTTTCTTTTGTTAATTGTTTCTTTGCTCGTGTGTTTTATTTATATAGATATATAATTATAAATTTCACACATATTCATACTAATATAAGGATTATATATATATTTATTTATTTATTTATTATGTATTAAATTAATTAATTTTTATTATTGTATTTCTACAATTAAGTTAGTTTATTTTTAGCTCTATAAATATATTTATAAATATTGCTGTATATTCGTTTTTTATTATTATTATTATTATTATTATTATTATTATTATTATTATTATTATTTTTTTATATCGCTGGCTTTGAAGATGGGAAGTTGATAGTAAATAGTAAAAATAAAATAAATAAATAAAATATATATATATAAGAAAAAGAAAAAAATAATTAAAAAAAAAAAAATATATATATATAAGAAAAAGAAAAAAATAAAAATAAAATATATATATATATATATATAATAAAAAGAATAAAAAAATAAAACCAACGAACACCTAAACAAGGTAAATCTTCTTTATATTTATATTTATATATATAAATATATAGGAAGAATGAGAAGGTGTATTTGCGTATATTTGTTACTTTTGTTTTTTTGTTTTTTTTTTTTTTTTAATTTTTGTTTTTGTGGGGGGATTTATAATTTAAAAAATTAGAAAATAAGAAAAAACAAATTCTTGTCACTGACAAGTAAGAGATAATTGAATAATATAAAAATTAAATAAATAAGTGTATATTTATTTCTCTTTTTTTTTTTGTTTTCTTTTGTTTTATCTTTTTTTTTTTTTTTTTTTTTTTTTTTTTTTTTTGATTTTTGGTTATTTTTTTATT
>JASANY010000878.1:0-13722 GCA_030849755.1 Trypanosoma avium | reverse complement strand
TTTTTTTTTTTTTTTTTTTTTTTTTTTTGTTCTACATATTCGCTAATTTTATTATTATTATTATTATCATCTCTCTTTCGTACCGGTTCTTAATATTATTATTATTAATTATTATTAATTATTATTAATTATTATTAATATTTAAATGTTGTTTTTATTTATTTATTTTTCTTTTTGCGCTTTGGAAGTTTACCTTAAGTTACTTACCACCCGGCATTAATGAAAAATAAAACAAAAAACAATTAATTAATTAGTATAAACATAAATATATATTAGTATATATTAGTATATATATAAATATATATATATATATTAGTATTATTATTAATATTAATTCTTCTTTTATTTCCTCTTACGCTATTTTGCCGCATCTCGTTGAAAAACAAGCAGCAATATTAACAAAAATAGAAAATAAAATTAAATAAAAAAAATAATTTAAAAAATAAACCCCTTTTCTTATTATTATTATTATTATTATAATTAATATTATTTCGTTCGTTCGTTCGTTTGTTTGTTTCTTGTGTCCTTGCGAGGAGGAGGCAACGGACAAAACACAAATAAAAAATAGAAAAAATAAAATAAATAAATGATGAATGAAAAAAAAAAAAAAGAATAAATAAATAAATCCAAAAAATAAAAAAATAAAAAAAATACAAAAAAAATACAAAGACAAAACACACAGAATAACATACATTTATATATACAAATAAACATATACTTATTTTTATTTCTCTATACAACAACAAATATATATAAATATATAAATATAAATATACATATATGAGATAAAGAAGAAAATCAAATCCCTTATGAGGAGAATAAATAAAAATAATAATATGCATGTGTATGAGTAAATATATGTTAAATATATATAAATATATGCTTATTTCTGTGTGGATGAATAAAAGAATGATAAAGGAGGAGAAAATAATAAAAAAATAATAAAATAAAAATAAAAAAAAATAAAAATAAAAAAAATAAAAAGTCAAGTAATGTAGTGGTATGGGGGGGAAATAATAAAAGAAAGAACCCTCCAAAAAAAAAAAAATACTTCAACAAATACAAATATATATATATATATAAAAGTATATCAATTTTTAAAAAAAATAAATAAATAAAAAGAGGGGGTGGAAAAAATGAAGCCATGAAGTACAACAAAATTCGCACCACCACCCTCAAAAAAAAATAATAATAAAAACAACAAAATTTAACATCAATAAAAATAATAAATAAAAAATTTTTAAGTTCTTTTATTCTTTTGTATGTGTATACATGAAAAAGAATTCATAAACACGAAGGCACTCACACCCAAAGCAAAAGAAAGAATGAATGAATGAGAATGCCGGGGGAAGAAAGAAAAGATTATAAACAAATAAATATATTTATAAATATATATATATTTTTTTTTTCTCTTTATAAAAATCCCACAGTCTCACTCATCCCATAGCGTCGCATGAGAACTCCCTCAATAGGCCGCTGCAAGAAATTATTTTCCGCCTCTTTTACACAAAATAAAATTTTATTTATATTTAAAATTCCCTCACGTGATACCACCACCGCAAAGTGACGCAACAATTCAAAACTATCATTATCTAAAACCACCCCATTATTATTATTATTATTATTATCAGTATTAATATTATCAGTATTATTATTATTATTATCATCAGTATTAGTATTATTATTATTATTATTAAAAAGAAGAAAAGGAGCTGGTAAAGGCCAATTACATTTCTCAGAAGCATGCGTTACAATTGCAAACGCCAATGTTGTACATTTAAATTGTTGAGCATTACACTCTCGTAACATTATATCTGTTAACCGCCGCGCCCACTCACACATCGCCCCCCAATTATTAAAAGTATTATTATTATCACAATTATTAATATTATAATCATCACAGCAATTATTAATAATATTATGAATATTAAAAGTATTATTATTATTATTATTATTCCCACCCCACCGCCGCCCCTCCTGCTGCTGACACTCGTGTTGTAAATATTCTTGAATTTCAGCTCCACTACATAAATATAATAAAAGCTCCACAACTTCAAGTGTTGTTATTGGTTGTAAGTGAAAATTTAATTTTTCTAAAACATGCATTTCATAATGAAAAAATTCTGCTTCACTTATACTTGACTCCGGCCCAAGACAACGCAAAAACGATTTCATTGGAGGAAAGAAACGATCCACCTGCTTGCACGCTAGCAAACAACACGCTAATAAAACTCCACTAAAATATATTTGTTCTCTTTTAATAATTTGTGAATTATATAAAAAGTGATCCAGATATGCAACCGCCACATACACCGCCTCACGTGAGCCTTGTAGAGAAGTAATTATATCATCTATTGAATTTACAACGGAATATCTTTTAACTTCACTCCAGTCATTTGTCCAGCGAGCCCAGGCAGCGGAAATATTAATATAATAACGCTCTTCTTGCTCAAATAATCCATAAAGTGTGTTTAATCGTAATGTAAAATCCGCTGAATTGGTGTTGGGTGTAATTGGAGTTAAAGAAGAAATATAACGCTCATTTAAATTACTTTTCTTTGCAAGATTTATAATATTATTATTATTACTATTATTACTATTACTATTATTATTATTATTATTATTAGTAGTAGTAGTAGTAGTAGTAGTAGTGGTAACAGTTGATGAATTATCTTGATGAAAGAAAAGATTTAAATTATGCATTTCAATTGCTAAATTAGGTGAAGTACGATTTGTTTCCTCATTCACGCTTTGATTACTATATGCAAGTGAGGAAACCCCAGCACTCTCTGAATCACTTTGAGAAATATTATTATTATTATTATTATTTGTTACACAATAACTCCACTTTTTCTCACATTCTTCTATATTTGCCCCAAGAAGAGGAATAAATGTTTGTAAAAATATATCATATGCCTTTTCCTCCACAAGTTGTTTCATACGATAAGTTGCTGTTTTTTCATCTAATGGTAAACCACTTTCATTTGTAATAATTCGAATAATTTTAGGTTGATATTTTTTTTGTTTGCGGTTATTCTCTGAATTATATGAATTATATAAAGGATGCAATGGGGTTGTGCATTTTTCTACAACTTCATAAGACTCCACTGCGAAAACAGTTCCCACTAATTCAAAACGTGAAGTTTTAATATAATAAGTTTTATTCATAAGTGTTACATTATTATTATTATTCGTTTCCTCTTCATTACTAATAAAAGTCTGAGAAGCTATATTATTATCATTATTATTATTATTATTATTAGCAGTTTGTATGGGATGACTTAGAGAAATTGAAAATATATTTTGGCTCACTTCACACAAACGCCAAGGAAAAATAACACTCGGGCATGTTTCACCTTCAAATATAAATATTAAAGGATTTGACCAAACACGTTCTCGTAATGTATTAAAAGTTGGAAATTGTACTTGACGTGTTATAGCTGGATCTTTTATAATTTTTTTAAGAAGGTGATAAATAACTTCATAACCATCACTTGCGCTTTCCTTTGCTAATTCTATTTGCATTTATTGTGGCTAATCTTATATATATATATATATATATTTTTTTTTTTTTTCGTTTTTGTTTGTGTTTAAATTACTCTACCAGCCTCTTTTTTTATTTTTTTTCCTTTATTATTATTATTCTATAAGAATAGATATATATAAAAAAAAAAGGATTAAAAAAATATATAAATATATATATAAAATAAAGTATAAATAAATAATCAACTATAGAAAGGATGTGAGGAAAGTAAGAATAAATAAATAATTAATTACATATTATTCTCAAAAAAAATTTTAAAAAAAAAAAAATCTTTTATTAGAATATAACAATAATAATATTAGTAGCACATTTATGCTAATTTAAATATTAAGCCACGGATACTCCCGCAATAAAGCTTTTTCTTCATCCGGACCAAACATTTCTGTAACATTCATAAAATGAAGTAATTGTTTTTCATCTAAATCTATTAACAAATTTGATATTACAGCTCCACATAAATTTATTAATGATGGTATTTCTAATAATGTTGCCGCTTCTAAAACATTTAAAATATGTTGTATATTACAAATTTTATGATGAGTTAATGTATTAGAACTTGTAACATCTGTTGTTGCACAAATATCAATCCATTTTCCATTCTCAAATAATTCCCATTTGTTTTGTGGAAATAAAAGTAATTGTTGAATAACAAAATGATGCTCCCATTCACTAATATTATACAATTCTTGTAAACAAAGAGGTTTTGAAATATTAGACGGTCTCTCATTATGATTTAAATTATTCTGAACTGTATTCTTTTCTTTAAAGTTAATACAATTCATATCTATAGAAGGATTATAAAAAAAATGTTCCAAATATATTAAAATAGAATTAAATGTTAAGGAGTCTACGGATGATAATGTATATTCTACAACACCTGTAGAAATTTCTTTTTCATTTAAATTATCTAAAAACTCTGTAAGTGTTTTAGATCCCTCACGTAATATAGAAGCTGGAGTATGAAAAATAGAATTATCTCCAAGTATAAAATTTATATATAATAATTCTTGTTTTTTGCTTTCGTGTTCTACATGTTGTTTTACATCTGTAATTTTTTTAGTAAATAAAAGTTCTAAAGGGGGTATTGTTAATAATGAAGAAGAAGTCATCTAAATTTATTTCTATTTTTGTTTGTATTATTATTATTATAATTATTTTTTTTTTTAGGCTCCCTATATTTCTGGTCCTATTAGGCAAAGAAAAATTCTTTTAAAAATATATAAAAAGAACTGCAAAAAAAAAAAAAAAAGGGAGGGGAAGGGAGGAGGAAACAAAAAAAAATTATAAAACTTCAATTTAAAGAAAGAAAGAAAGAAGACAAGAAAATAAAAAAATAATAATCATAATCATTTTAAAGGGAATACAAAAAAAAAAAAAGAAAAAAATACACAATAAATAACAACACAAAAAAAAAAAAAGTCTTAAAAATAAATCGCACTAAGAGATATTCTCCACATCTCTTTTCTTTGTTTTTTTTTTTTTTTTTTTTTTTTCCTAAATCTTGCTCACTCAAGCAATAATATACCTTCCGCTTGATATAAAGAATATATAAAAATAATATATATATATATATTTATTTATTTATTTATATTTATATATTAGAAGGGAAGTGCGATGGTGGAGGGGCAAAATATTCTTCAGTGAAAATCTCTTGTTACGCAAAGCGTGGAGGAGGGGAAAAAAAAGAGCAGAAATATAAAATTAAATTTTAAAATAAAATAAAAGAAAAAGACGATTGCATCTTCGCCTCCTCCCTCACTTGTACGTGGTAAAGTAGGAAAAAAAAAAAAAAAAATGAGAGAAAAAAAAAAAAAGAAAAACAAATTTCAATAATAATAATTATTATTATTAAAAAAAAAAAATCCATTTCCTACTTTTTTGTTGTTTGTTGTGTTGGTAATAATAAGAAAAAAAAAAAATCAATGCTTAAATCTTCCATTAAATACCGAGTAATCATTTCATTCCCATACTATGAAGCTCCTCTTTGTTTTTTGTTTTTTTTTTTTGAAAGGGGATTTATTTGTCCCCCTTATTTTTCTTTTCATTGGCTTATTTATTCATTATTATTATTATTACTTATTATTAATATTGCCTTCTCTGAAACAGGTGGCAGGGCTCCCTAGCTCACCATGCTTTACATAAATTCTATTCTTTTATAATTTCTTTCTTTATATGTTTTTCTGTGTCTGTGTATTTTGTATAAGTGTGTAATTATTCTTTTTTTTCTTTCACCACCACCACCTATCATCCACCATTCTTATTTATTATCATTTATATATATATATATATATATATTTTTTTTTTTCTTTCGTTCTCATTTCAGCATTATTATTATTTTTTTTTTCTTTTTGTCTACTCCATTATTTTATCTTTTTTTTTTCACCCTCATTTTCTATTTATCACATCTACTGTATTAACCAGTAAAGAAAAGTAGAAGCTCCCTAAGTATTCTTTTTTTTTTTTTCGCCTTTTATTGTTAGTTTGTTTGCTTCGCTCAGTATTTCTGTTTCCTACAATTTCTTTCCTCGCCCATATTGAAGTATTAAAGCAGTAGTTAATAAGAATATAAAAATATAAATATTTATTTTAGAAGGGTATGAGAGGAAATTGTTTAGATTTTCAAATTAAATAGACAGTAGCACATTCTTTTTTTTTTTTTTTTACTCTCTTTTCTTTTTTTTTTTTTTGCTTTTATTGCACTTTCCTTCTCATTTTGTTTGTGTATGTTTGCTTTTTTTTTTTTTTTTTTTTTTTTTACCCTTTCACACTATCATTATTATTTACTTTCCTTTGTATAGGGATATAAATATATACAAATATATAATATGAAATAACATGATCTTGTGGTGGAAGCCACAAACCTCTCTTTCTGAAAAATTATTACTATTATTATTATTTCTTTTCTCTAATGAGGATTTCATATCAATAATTGACTCCAATTAAAAAGGGAGAGAAAAAAACTTCAAATACATACACACAGATATATGTACAAATACATCGACAGAAATATATATATATTATACACACTTACACGAAAGAAGTTAATAAAATAGAAGAAGTAATGTTTCAATTGGCATGACTTTTTTTTGTTTTTGTTTTTGTTTTTCTTTCCTTTAAATTTTTTTTGTTTCAATTGTTTTCATTTTCGTTATATATATATATATATATATATATATATATAAACACTCTTTCCCAAACCACAAGCTACGATGCTTCTACTTCTCATCTTCCATTTAGCAGTTGATGGGGATCGTCAATTTCGTCCTAATAAATATTCCTCTCTTTCTTATCATGTTTTTTTTTTTACCCCTCTCCCCCAGATGATTTTCCTTTCGTTCCTTCTGCGTCATCTAATAAATTCACTGATTGCCTTTTCTTTTTTTTTTTTTCTTCCTTTTTGTATGTTGTCGTTGCTGTTTTTTTTTTTTTTTTTTTTTTGATTTCGTCTTTTTTTTGTTTTGCATTTTGCTTACTTTTAAATATCTATTTTAATTTTCGCATTATTTTGCTTTTCCTCTTTATTTCTTTTATTTTGTTACCGGTGATTCAAAATGCAGTTACCAAGGCTTTTTGAGGGGTCCCATATCCTATCCCTTTTGGTACCTTCTATCTTTCACTTTTTTTTTTTTTTTAATTCCTCATTCTTCCTTCTTGAAATCGAAACAAGCGAGTATTGAATATTTCTTTCTTTTTTTCTCATTCTCGCCTAAAATTCACTCTCTTTTCTCATACACATTTGTTCTTTGATTATTTTTCTTTTTTTTTGTTTTTCTTTGACCATGTTGTCGTTGTTTTTTCTGTTTTCTTTTTTTTTTTTGTTTTTTTTTGTTTTTGTTTTTGTTTTTAGGGTCTTCAACATTATTTCCATCTCTCTCCCTGTCCCCCCTCCCTTCCCTCCCTGATTCTTTTAGTTTTGCTTTACTTTTTTTATTTTTTATGAGTTGGAAAAATAATAATAATAATAGTAATAATAATAATAATAAAAAGGACGGTATCAATAAGAGTAGAGTGCAGCATGTGTTGCACCCCACAGCAATAATTGTGTGTGAAGAGGCAAATAAAGTCGAGTCCCGTTGATAGGTCGGATGGGGAAAAAAAAAAAAATAGACTACATTCGTATGCGCATTTGGGCCGGAGTATAACAGGAAAAATAATAGTAAAAAAGCACACATAATAAATAAATAAATATAAATATTTATCTTCTCTTTCACTACTGTCTTCGCTCTCTTGAGACGTGTGTGTGTGTGTGTGTGTGTCTACTCCGGTGGTTGCCCACTCATGAGGGAGAGGAGTATCGGCAGTGGGACGCCTACTTGCTGCTGGAGGAGTTGAATGCGCTCGAGTTGATCGGAGCGGGAGTCGGAGGGATTCTCCGCCGCGTGCTGCTCAATTAAGTCCGCAAACCACTGCGTGCGTCCCTTCCCCTTGAGGTGGGCGGGTGGGCCTCCTTTGAAGGCCTGCCACTCCTCCTGGTGCGGCTCCTTATTCTCCAAGCTGGCGAGGTAGTCGTAGCGCTTCTCTACCACCTCCTGAATCGTGCTCCCAGCCTTCTGGGCCATGAGGCCGTAGACCTTGCGAAACACACTGTTCTGCGGCACACTAAACGGGCCTGGGACTACTTCAAAGTGTTGAATGTCAGCGTAGTCCTTGCCGCTCTTAAACTGCACAATCACACACGAGACATTATCGCGGCTACCACGCGTCACAGCCTCCTCACACACCTTGCCAGCTACGGCGGCGAGGTCATCGGAGGTCTCCAACTGCTCCTTAATAAATTGAATCACCTCCTCATTGGTGAAATGTCCTTCAAATACACCATCACAGCACAGTACGGCAAAATCTTTGCTACCCCAGGTTACATCAACGTGCGTAACATCTGGAAGAGCAATAACTTTTTGCTGTAATTGATCACCACTATGGTTGGTCTTGTAGTCACGATCGCCAAAAGCGCGACTGACAGCTAGGCTTCCGTCTACGCGATTTCCTTCAACACGTCCACCACATTCCTCAATTCGGCGACGTTCCTCATCGTTATTAGGCTTGTGATCCTCTGTCATAGCTTTAGGTTCCCCATTAACACAGACCAAAACTCGTGAATCACCAACATTACCTACCTGTAAGTGAACTGTATCATCCTTTTTTACTGCAACGAAAAAAGTACCAGTACTGCCTCCATCACGGAGAGAATCCATCCATTTTTTATCAATTTCAAGAGCAAGCTCCTTCATGCGTTCATCTGTCATTGGGACTTTTTCCTTTAGGAGTGCCTCTCTCCAAGCACCTTCCAGATACTGCGAGCAAGCGTCATTAACATGACCGTCAAAAACACCGAAAAATCCCCACGTAGGTTGAAGATGAACAATGTGAGCATCTTCCATACTCTCACGGTATCCATTTACACAGCCAGATCCACAGCGGAATATTTCATTACCATGACGCTCCCGCAATTGCGTCATAACAGGCTTTGGAAGAGGAATACCCATATTTTTTTAAATATTTTACCTCAGGTTACTTCTTTTATTTTTCTTTCTTGTTACGGTTAAATTTTTTAATCTCCGTGTGTATGTTTGTTTGTTGTTGTTTTTTCTGTTTTTCTTTCGCTTTGGTTTCGGGTTTGACTCTCCTGTTCTTTCTTGTTTTTTTTTTTTTTTTATTTTTATTAAATCAATCGAAATATCCTTCTAAACTACTATGGGTTCGGCTTAATAAAAAAAAATATATATATATATATATCTTTAAAAAGATAAAATAAGAAAGAAAAAAGAAAAAAAAATAATAATAATATTTTAACTGCCAACTACTAGAATCATATAACTTTCTCCATTTCTTAAGAGATGATGGTGGTCGTAATTGGAAAAATAAATAAAAGAATAAGTGTGTAGACACGGATTCCTACTATGATAAAAAAAAATAAATAAAAACATGTATAATAATAAAAAAAAAAGAGGCAACTTTTTTTTTTTTATTATTAAACGTTCGTTATCATCGTGTAAAAAGAAATTGGAGGTCATCTTCGCTTAAACTTTGAAGTGAATTTAATTTACCATCAATTGTACCTTCAATAACAAGCATCTTTTTAGCTTGTAATTCCATCATACGCTCTTCTACAGAATTCTCCGTAACAAAACGAACCACATGAACAGGTCTTATTTGTCCAATACGATGCGCCCGCTGTGCTGCCTGCATCTCAACTGCCGGATTCCACCAAGGATCTACTAGAACAACATGATTAGCAACCTGTAGATTTAAACCTTCACCTCCTGCTTTAAGAGAAATAAGGATTACGCGAACATTTGGGTCATGCAAAAATGCTTGAAGAACAGCCTGTCGTTGGGATAACATAAGAGAACCAGTAAGTTTAACAGTTTTTACAAAAGCTCTTTGTAACCAAATTTGAAGAAGATCTAACATATCTCCAAATTGTGAAAAAACAATTATTTTCTCTTCCTTAGGAACGGCACAAATGTATTCAGTTATTGCATTTAGTTTAGTACCTTGAAGAGTTTTAGAAGAATCAATTCGAGATAAAATACCTTGCTTTTTCTTAACTTTTTTCTCACTAGTTTCAGAAGTTAAACTAGAATCAGAATTTTTAATATTCTCTTTATTATTTTTGTTTTTGTCATTATCATCATCAATTGACTCGGAATGAAACTCTTCATTCTTTATTTCATCCTCCATTTCAGGAGGTAAAACTGGCACAGCTTCTTCTTCTTCTCCCCAATCTAACCGTAATTGACGTAAATCAATACTTATAGTTACAAAACATGTAGGACAATGATATTCATTCCCAGGTGAACTCTCTATAAATTGTGAGAGACAAACTCGATGAAAAACATGTCCACATGGATTAATCTTTAAACAATTTTCACCACCACCTTCTGTACAAATACCACAAAGTCCTTTTGGGTGTACAATTTTTCCAACTTTCATAGATTCTACTACAAGTAATGGATGGTCAAGTGCTTGACGCAAACGGCTAAGTAATTGAAATATATGAGCATAATTATGTAAAATAGTTCCTTTTTCTACAAAAGTATCGAATGCAGCAGTACTTTTTTTATATAATGATTCATAAAAATTTCGTTCTTCTTCTGTAAGATTTATTTTAATTATATCAGTTGTAAGAGGAGGAAGATGTAAATCACTTGCTCTCTCAGTTTTTGTACGACGTAACATACAATTTTGAAGAACTTCATTGGCTAATATCATCATTCCTCGTCTTCCATCTCCTATATAACCATAACGTAAAATAGGATTAAGTATATGACGATTAAAATAAGCGTAATGTTGAACTGGTCCATGACCACAAAAAATGCATTGTCTTAAATTAGTTCCTGAAAATGGATGAGAAAAAGATGAACATGAGCAACCTTCAGTTCCACAATAATATCTTGCATATGGTGTCATACGTAAAAAACGAACAAGACTATAAACATCACCAACTCGATTTTGTAAAGGAGTTCCTGTAAGACACCACCTTTGTTCACTTAATAAAGCAAAAGCAGCTCTGGATGTACTTGTATTACGTCCTTTTATACGATGAGCTTCATCTAAAACAATACGACTCCATTTAATAGAATGAAATATAGATTCAGAAAGGTTAACATTATCTCCACTATTATCAGTTTCAATAATATTTTTCATATGTTCTGAAATAATATGATGTTGTCCTGTTTTAGGACAGAAAGGGTATCTTAATAACTGAAATTCACAATTAGGACATTTAAATATAGAAAGTGCTTCATTATCTTTAGATTTATCTTCTTCATTTTCTTCTTCTTCTTCTTCTTCTTCTTCTAAATCTATACTACTTTCTTCAGAAGAAGATGTACTTTGACTATTTTCTCTAGCAGGCTCCCAACGACTTCGAACCTTTCGACCAGCTTCCATCATAAGTTCCCTATACATACCAATAGGTCCAACAACTCCTTTATCATTATTATTATATTGTTCATCATTAAAAAAATTATCTTCTTCATAATTATTATCAACATCAACTCGTAATGTCCGAAGACCCTTTTTAATAGTTTCTTTCGACTGAATTTTATGATTAAACGGTAAATTCTTATTATCATCTCCCTTTTCTCTTTTTCGTTGTTTAGCAGTTTTTTTAGCCCGTGGACCACAAAAATAACGATTATGAACAATAAGTTGACGTGGAAGAAATAGTTGTTCACAATACGCACATGATACTTTGGTCTTATTTACTAATAATCTCCATGATTGTTCTAGCATTGGGTATGTTGTTAATACAACATCGGCATTTTCAAGATCCTCTTTTTTAGCACGAATAGCTCGATCGACTACAATTACTGATAATACTCCCGGTAAAACATGCTCTTTTATTTCAGTTTCCCATTGAAGCATTGAGCTAACAGGGCAAACCACAAGTGTAGGTCCAATAAGACGATTTGCAATAAGGAGACTAATCATTTGTATTGTTTTCCCCATTCCCATTTCGTCTGCAAGAATACCACCTTTAATTTCAGATTTTTCTTGAGATATCATCCAACCAAGACCTTCCTTTTGATATCGAAGAAGAGGTCGTAATAATTCAGGAGGAGGTTCAATTTCAGGAAGAATCCCCCGTTTTACTAAATCATCAGGATCTAAAGGAAGTAAATGTTTTGGAATTTGAGTAGATGTTACTTCTTCTAGAAGTTTTTTTTGTTCATCTAAAGATAAATCATCAAGTCCTTGAATAATTTCATTAAATTTATTACATTCAGAAATTCTTGTACATCCTATATGTTGCCATGCTGTTATCCAACCATATTCTCCATGAGAATGACGAATAGGAATTCCCCATTTAAGATCACCTTTCATTATATATTGAGAACACTTCCGGCAACGAGCTCTCATTGTTGGTGCTCGTTGTACGATATATCGCCAAACTTTATCTTTTCCTTTTGCGGGCCTCCATACACCTTTCTCGGAAAGAGTTAAAATTGCATTATTAACACTATTACTCATGAAGAAAAAAATACCAATAAAAAAAAAATACAATTAAGCAACTTAAAAAAAAAAAAAAAAAAAGAATAAATATATATATAATTATTATCATTCTTATTATAATTATTATTGGAATTTTACATAAAGATAAAATCAAAAAAAAAAAAAAAGTAATAAAATAATCACGAAACAAAATAATGATTTTTTTATTAAAAATTCTTTCTTATTAAAATTATAAAAAATTAAAAGAAACCATTTTGCCTTATCGCTCTGCAGCATTCTTAAAGCTGAGAATTTGGTCGATTCCCATGGCAGAAACCACAACAACCAATACATCCTTACCAGCTTCAAATTGCTCCTTAATCTGTGCTGCCAACTCGGCATTTGGAGGCATGTCCAAATTATCACGAGTCTCTCCTTCGTCATCCATGAGTGACAGATGTGCAGGCTTAGCAGGATCTTCACGATCTTCCTGAATATCCAAAATACTGTATGTCATTGTTTTCACAACTGGGACTTCCACATTATGGGTACTTGGAGCCTGATCTTCCATCTTGTTACCAGTGAAAATATCGAGAGCAACAATACTGACCTTTGCGTGTCCATGTTTACCAGTTTTTGATACTGAAAGGTCAATAACCTTGCAAGGGCGTCCATTAATGCAAATATATCCTCCCTTTTTAAGGGCACCTGCTTGCATTGGATAGGTCAAAGAACCGACCTGCTCACCACCGTGGGCGGCAAAGTTTCCCTCATCATCAGACATTACTGCAAAAACTTTTATAAGGCTTTTAATATATGTATTTATTTAGATAAAAATATATATATATAAAAAGAAATTAAAAAAACAAATAAATATTTTTAAATTATCCGCAAAGGAATTGAAAAGAATTTTTTTTTTTTTTTTTTAATCTAGAAAAAAAATTTTTTTTTTAAATTCTTCTGGTTACCGTAAAAAGATATTAATCAGTTTAATCTTTAGAAGTAGCTTTTCCAAAAACAAGGATACTTAATTGATGTAAATCAAGAGAAAGCTTTTCTTCAAAACATAAAAAAAAAAGTAGTGTTAGGAAAAAAAAAAAACAATCTCTCTTCTTGTTTAATCCCAAAACATAATCTACTAAAATTAGGCTAGTTCCCTATCGTTCTGCAGCATTCTTAAAGCTGAGAATTTGGTCGATTCCCATGGCAGAAACCACAACAACCAATACATCCTTACCAGC
>JASANY010000877.1:88022-100490 GCA_030849755.1 Trypanosoma avium | reverse complement strand
AGATTACTCAACGTAATATTATGGCCTAGGCGACCACAATTTTTTTTTATCTGATTTTGTTTTCAGTCTATTATTATTACTATTGTTGATAGTAAAATCTGAATATATTTTTATTTGATTTCTTTCATATCTCTTTTTTTTTTTTTTAGTGTGTGTTTTTGCATATTCTTAAAATAATTAATGGATTTCATGATTCTTTTCGACCCTTTTTTTTTTTTTTCTTACTTTTTTTTTCGCCTTATATAGTTGTTTGCGTGAGTTTCTTTTTATATCTTTATTGAAAAAGGTGGGGACCACATATTTAAAGTAAGAGAAAAAAATTATCCTTTTTTTTTTTTTTTTTTTGAGAAAGATATATTGCGCTACTAGTTTGTTATCGTTTTATTTATTTATTGATTTGGATAGATTTTTTGTATTTATGTTTAACGATGCTGTTACAACAACTGTATATGGGTACGTTGTACCAGTACCACTAACAAACGGTGGATGTACTACAATGCTTTCTGTTATTCATGCCCTTGAAGAACTTGATCGAACAAGTAATCTTGTTTTTAGTAATATTGAATCTGCTGTAAAGAAATCTCGTAAAACCTTAGAGGGACTTCAAGAAAGAATAAAAATTTGTTCTACAAGGGTTGAGCAATTACAGGGTCGTCGTGAAGCGATGGTAGTAAAAAGCAAAGCTCGTTTTCCGAAAAGAAAACACCATACTTTACCTCTTATACAAGCACCCGAAGAAATGCGAGGAGATCTTGTAAGACATTGGCATCATGTGATACCTGCATTATTACCTAAAAGTGATTCTAATAGTGAATTAGATGCAACAAATGATGATTTTAATAATGGAAATAGTGATGATTATCAGCGTCGTAGTGAATTAGAACGTGCTAATTTTTATCAAAGACCTATAAGGAGACTTGAAGGTACTGCAGATGATCAACGACCAGTTAGACCTCAACATCCACTTCAATATTTAGATTTAGTTAATATATTACCCCTTTCAGTAACGTTACGATATCATACTGGAGCAGATCGTGGTCTTGGTAGACTCCCAAGAAATCTTACCAGTGTCAGTTCACTTTTACTATTTAACACTCGTGAAAATCTTTACAAAGAGTATCATGAATTAGATGTTCTTACACAACAACGACAGGAACGAATTGTAGCTAATAAAAGGCAATTAGGTGAAGCAGCAGATGTTCATCGTGATTATATGACAAGATTTTCTTCAGATGAGTACGCTTTTGTACCCCTTATGGAAGAAGTAGCAAACCTAATGGAAGACTTACCAGAGGACCTTCCATTAGAAGGTATTGCGGAAGTTGCTTGGAATGCCTACACTTTAGAGGCTACAGATAATATTGCCCCAAGTTGGCAAAGGCGATTAGGTGATACAAGTGAGGTGGGAACGGAAAATAGAACGCCGCGGCCTCCTGGTATGAAACAACAAAAACGACTTGCTATAACTTCCAATGCAGGCGCAGGGGGTATAATAACTTCTTCTCCTTTGACAATTATGCCTAACTCCTCTTTAGCCCCGCCTCCTCCGCCTCTTCCTCCGCCGGGTTTAGCCCCCGCCGGCTCCATCCCACCCCCGCCGCCAGGATTTAAAGGCACCAATGCCCCTCCACCTCCACCTCCACCGCCACCATTCACTCTAGGAAAGATGAAAGCCCCACCACCTCCACCGTCATTAACTGCACCTCCTCCTCCTCCTCTTCCTTCTTCTTCTGCTACAGGTGCTACTGCTACTACTACTACTACATCAAAACCACCTCCACCACCACCAGGGGTAAAAGTAGGAAAAAGTACACCGACACTCGGTAATCCACCTCCTGCTCCTCCGCCACCACCACCTCCACCCCCACCAGTACGAGCACCGAAATTGGCTGTAGGAAAAACAGTGTCTAAAACTGAACTTCGACCTATTCCAAAAGTAGCACCTAAGAGCAATTTAGATGCACTTTCATCTCTTTTGGCAAATCGTCGAAAAGGTATTTTAGGGATGCACTCTGATGATGATGAGGAAGATAATGCTCCTCAAACTGGACCCTCAAAAGGAATAAAAGTAAATAAAGAAATAACTACATCAATATCAGCTCCGAAATTTGTTCCACCCCCTCCCCCACCTCCACCTCCAGTACCGGGAAAATTACCTCCGAAACGTCTGGCCGATGATGATGATGATGATGATTGGTAGCCAAAAAAAAAAAAAAGGAGGATAAAAATAAAGTAACTAAATTGCTTATTTTATTTATGTATGGTGATTTATTTTTCTAAAACAAATGATTTATTTTGAGTTACTTTCAAAATTTGATCACAAAATTGCTTTATTTGTTTCTGTTTTTTTCCTTCCTCTCCTTCCTCTTTATCTAACGTTTCTAATATTGTAATTAATTAACAACAGATAGTACAATATATAAAGAGGTAATTAATATGAATGTTTTCGTATATTCTCTTTTATCATTGTTTTTATTTTTTTATTTATTTTTTTTTATTATTAAAAAAAAAAGTGAGTAAAAAAAAAAAAAAAAAGAGAAAGAAGAAAAATATGTCCTCCATGAGTGGCACCGTTTCCTCTTCATATACTGGAGAAACAAAAACAGGTAATAGTACAACATCCTCCTCAGTATACTCAGCAACTAGTTATGTACCAGCAGTTCTTGCAAATCCTCTCTCTGTGCGAGCTACTGTACTTCGTAAACCAGAATTTTTTGAATTATCATTACCGGAATTAGTGGAAGAAGGTGATATTCTTTTTGATGTTCTTGCTAATCCACTTTATTATCCTTCAAAGCTTGTTATGAATGAAGGTGTATCACCTCTTGTAAAACGAAGAAGTGAAGCAATATCATTAAATGAACATGGAATTTCTTCTATTCTTTCATTACCTACTGCTATTGGTAGACATTTTGTAGGACAACCTTTTAGAGCTTTTTTAAGTTTTCATAATGCAGCAACATATCCTCTTGCTGCAGTAGCGTTTCGTATTGAAAGTTTACATCCAATACAACAACGTACGACACTTGTTTCTTATGAATGTCAAAGATTAGAAGGTAAAGGGAATGCCTCTTTTAAAGTTGAATTTACACCTTTAGAACCTGGACAACATACCCTTAGTGTAAATGTAAAATATCTTGATATTGTTAATGAATCAAAACGTTTAACATGGGCTTCAAGTTTTCAAGTTGAGCGAGCTATTACAGAAGTTTATCGTTCTCTTAATATTATTCCTATTATAACTTCTCATAAAGGTAATAATTCTAGTCTATTACGTGCTTCAGGTCCTACATTAAAAGAAGTAATATCAAATATTACTCTTCCTATTAAAAAATATGCTCTTTCAATATGTTTACAAAATACTTCTTCGTCACCATTAGCTATCGTTAGTGTAGAACTTCATGCAGGAGAAGCTTTTGAAGTTTTACCACCACCAAGACGTTCTTCAACAATAAATAATTATAATTCTTTACCTTTATGGTGGCCTGCTTCATCAGATGTAAGAAATGAAAATGTAAATGCATTTCGTATGCATTATACAGGAGGTGGTAAAGATGCTTTAGAAGATCTTCACTTATCTCCAAGAGATAAAAGAAATTATTTTTTTGAATTTATTATAAAACCTGATAGTCTTCGTAATCTTGCATTATGTCATGGTCCTCCTGGTGTTCCTGTCTCACTTGCAGCAACTAGTATTATGGATGTTGGATATGTAGAATGGAAATGGAGACGAGTTAATGGTGATAGTGGAACAGAACGTAGTAGTCTTGTGAGACTTGGTCGTCTTTCTAGACAACCTACTCTTGAAATGTTAGTAGTTAGTGTAAAACCAGATGTACCGAAAGCTGGTGTGCCAATGATATTAGACTGTATAGCTATAAATTATGATTCTGAAAATCATATTGATTTA
The DNA here is from genome assembly GCA_030849755.1 of Trypanosoma avium. Lineage (NCBI taxonomy): Eukaryota > Euglenozoa > Kinetoplastea > Trypanosomatida > Trypanosomatidae > Trypanosoma > Trypanosoma avium. The sequence continues at coordinate 96,580 of JASANY010000877.1, read as the reverse complement.
GCTTTACGAGTTCGTCCAGAGTTACTAGAACCCACTTTTGTGTATGCTGGACCCTTAGTATCCCCATTAGGCCTTATTGAACCCCGTGGGACTTTACATTTTCAAATTTCACTTGTCCCGTGGTGCCCGGGGTGGGCGGTGGTGCGGGGTGGGTTGGAGTTGTGTGAGGCCCGCCCTCCTGGGAGTCTCCTGTGGCCCCTGCGCCCCATCACCACCCCACCCCCGCCCCTCTCAACTTCTTTGAGTGGGGCCTCCTCAGCCTCAGCCTCCCAGGCCAGGACTGCTGGTGGTGGGGTGGTGGAGGCCCTAGAGCCAACAGCCTACCCACCCATCCTCTGTGAGCTTCTCATCTGCTGAGGTAATTTTATTGTATTATATATAGTTATTCAAAATAGGAATGGGGTTTATACGATACCGTGGTGGAAAGGGAGGGGGAGAATATATTGAGTCAGTGAATTTCTAAACCTTCTATTTTGTCTGTTTGTTGTCTTTTTTTTTTTTTTTTTTTTCTTTGATGGGAGAACTGCCTGAAATAAGCAAAAGTGGTATTACCATTTTGAGAAATGGCGGAAAAAAAAAAAAAAAAAACCCAATATTGATATTGTAGTTTATGATATTTATTAAAATATCTATAAAAAAAAAAAAAAAAAAATTACATAATCTTCTTTTTTTCATTTTTCTCTCTATTTATCTATCCAAATCTAAATCGTTTTTTTTTTTTTTTTTTTTTTTTTTTTTTTTTGTTTTTTTTTTTTTTTTTTTACTGAATAATAATTACGAAATTTATTAAGATGTTTTATTTAGGGGGGGTTTGTAAAAAAAAAAAAAAAAATTAAATATCCTTATTTTTTTAATTTTTCTCTTTTTTTATATAACAAAAACAAAATCTTTTTTTTTTTTTTTTTTTTTTTTTTTTGGTTTTGTTTTTTAATTGATTCAGGCACTAATATACCCTCATTATTATCCTTCTTTTTTTCAGGGAGGGATTTACAAAGAATAGTAGGCAGAGGGAAAAGAAAAAAAAATGAGAAATACTCATTCGTTTATGAGACAGTTAACAATAAATGATAGTTTTTTTTCTTCTTATAATTTTATAATTATGAGGATTTTCCATTATCGACAAAGCCCACAAATTGGTAATATAACTAATATGCGTTGTATTTCAACACAATTTATTGATAATAAAAAAGGGGCAAAAAAAATTACAACATCATGTGTAAAACGAATGATGCCACCACCACAACAACAACAACAAGAAGAAGAACCAAAAAAACAACAAATAATTATGGATTCTTCTTCTTTACCCTCATCATCATCATTTACAAAATCAACAATAATAGAGAATAATCCTCTGCTTAATGTTGAAGAAATGATCACTACATTAAAAGAAGTTTTTGTAGATTATCAAAAACATTTATGTAGTAATGGATCTGATACATCTACTACTATAACTAATTTATTAGAGAATTATAGCAATAAAAATAATAATAGTGTTAGTGTACCTTTTTATCCTCCGGTACCATTAGAATATCTAGAAGAAAAATTTCAACCACTTTTACAAAGGTTACTCCCTGCTGGTGGTGTTAAAAATAATGAAAGTAATATATGTATAACAGGTAATAATGTAATTGCAAATAAAAATAGAGAAAACCTTATGAATCGTATTAAAGGTTCTGGAATATTTACTTTATCATCCCCACCACGTGGAAAGATAAATAGTGAAATTGGTAATTCTAATAGTAGTAAAAATGAAAATTTATTTATTCGTATTAGACCAGGTGTAAGAGAGTTAGCATCTGATATTGCAATTTTTCTTTTTTCTCTTGAACCTACTGTTTCTAATAGTACAAGAAAAGCAGTTCCATTAGCAATTATTCGTCGTATGTCACTGAGTCCTTCTGCAATTTCTTTTATACGAAATGAACTTTCAGGTGATATTAAACGTTTACTTTTGGTATATGAAAATAATATTTTTATATTAAAAAAGAATGGAGCTATGGTACAATTACAAAATTCTCCAGAAAAAAAAGTAGAAAAAGAAAATAAACCAGAACCTATAATTTCTTCTTCAATCAAATTAACTCATGAACAGTCATTAAAAGAAAAAGAAACTAAAAAAGAAGTAACAGATACTAATATGGAGTCAAGAAAAAAATTAATAGGACAAATAGATATTGAAATAAAACAAAAAGAAGAAAAAAATATAAATCATTCTATAACTCCATCTTTTATTTCAAATGAAACTGATACTGTTATACATATGGGTAAACGTTTTATTGCACCTTCTGCAATGGAACGTTATCGTCTTTCTCAACGTCTTGCTCCTATTTTAGAATTTATTCCTGTAGCGGCATCTGTAATTTCTAATAATAAAAAAGGAAACACAATTAAAGATCAACACTATAACTATTCAAATGAAACCAATATAGATGATGGATTTGTAGATTTCGTTTCTGTACGTAATCGTGTAATTGTAAAATACCCTCACCTTGCATCATTATTAGTATTAAATTTTAATGATGTACAAAGACGTCATGAAACTCAAATGCTTTCTGCACTTAATGGATTAGGTATAGAATGGCGATGGGGACGTCCATTACCAGTACATGATATAAGACAAAAACAAATATATCAATACAAAACATCTATGAGTCTAGGTAATAATTCTCCTTCAGAAGTTGGTTTACTTTTTCTTCGTCGTCGACAAATTGAATCAGTTTCAAATAATCAAGAAAAAATAGAACATGACTCTAAGGTGAAAAAAGAACATATACGACTTCTTTTGATAGATCTTCAGGTTGAACAAGATGAAATTGTACTATCACATCATTCAATAGAGAGGAAAAAAAATTCATATGATATTCATTTTTTAAATGATAATGATAATAATAATAAAGAAGAAGAAGATAATATAATTCCTAATAAAGAAGATGATATATTAGATAGAATATTATTTTCTATACAAGCTAATATTTATGAGGATCTTATTAATTCTGTATCAGTATCATTACCACCTATCTTAAGTAAAGGATTATCTTTTATTAAGAATGTTATGTATCCAGCAGGGGCTTCTGCTAACAGTGCATTTGTACAACATATTCTTCGTTATTTTACTACAAGATATCATGAAAAATTACATGATACCTTACTTAATGAAGTTCAAGGATTTGTTTCACCTCTTATTAAAAATGAAATAGAAGAAAGTATAGCTTGTCTATTTTTTCCATATGGACAAAATAATTCTAATATTGAAAATTCAGATGAGAAAAATAATAAAAATAATAAAGGAACAGAAACTGTAGTATTTAATAAGTATTTAGATGGAATTTATTCAAATCTTGTACCTACACAGTTACCATTTATTCGTCCTCGAACTTTACCTGAAGAACCTCCTCTTTTTTTTGCTAAATTATTACCTGCTAAGTTAGTTCTTGAAATTATGCGATGTCTTCATAGTGAACAATTGCGTCATGCTGAAGAGATTGGACTAGAGTTAGATGATGATGATAATAATAATAATAGTGATAAATCTATGGGTGAAGATTGTTTAGGTTTTAATTCACTTCGTCAAGTTTTAAAGCCTATAAGTAGAACTTATATTCGTGATAATATTGGTGATCTCGCATTAATTCCTCTTCTTGTATCATGTTTTCCTCAATATTTTCGAGTTCCAATTATTAATGTAACTTCATCATCGTGGTCAAGTATTGGACTTACCTCTAAAGGACGTCAATTAGTTCGTCAATTAGAAGAATCTTCTTCTTTAATAAATAATAATGATGGTTCTTTATCATATCGTAGTCGAAATACCGGTTGCTTCTTTACAGATGATACACAACAACAATTAAATGCTTATTATTACATTATTTTGAAATAATAATAATAATAATAATAATAATAATACTCTATTTTTCTTATTATACATAAACATATATTTATTTTTAAGCATTTATATAAGTAAATAAATTAAAGAGAATTTTTTTTTTTGTTGTTGTTGTTGTTGAGAAACAAATAAATTGTCTTTATTTTTCTCTTTTTTCCTTGTCTCATTATTATCTTTATTCTACTCCCTTATATATTTACCAAGTATACCCCCTCACATATTGAGCATGAGCTCCCACCCCGCTGCTCTCACTATTATAAGCCCTGATGATGGCAGGAGGTATCGGCTGCACGTTAGAGGAGATATTGCCCGCCTCTCCATTGGCCGCCTGAAGCAGTGCCTGGCCGCCGCCTCCTGCCCCATCCCTGCCCCCGCCCAACTCCTCAAACTCAGCGGCGTGCCTCTCAGCAGTGATGGGGAGCTCTGCGGGGTGTATGGCATCACAGCCGGGGCCACCCTCACCGTGGAGCATCAGGGGGAGGTGGGCGCCTCTAATCATCATAATCATAATAATAATAATAATTCTCTATCTCTCGTCTCCCCGCAGCGGCGGGCGCTGGAGTATCAAACACTACGGGAGCAAGAGGCAAACCTCAGCACTGACATCGCCGCCAGTGATAATACCTTGCAGGGTAAAATAGATGCTTTACAAGAGGAGGTTCAGGCGGCGGAGCGCAAAAAGATGGATCTAGAAAAAGAAAAAAATAAAGCAGAAAGGGAATTAGAGAAACTACGTGAAAAGGAAGAGGCAGCGGAAAAGGAAAGACAAAGATTAACGCAATTGAGACAGCAGGAAACGGAGCGAGCGGCAAGAAGAGCAGCAGACTTAGCAGCACGACGTGAACAATTAAAGGCAGAGGAAGAGGCAACACGAATGGTTGCATTACAGAAACTTGATAATGAACGACGTAAAGCAATGTTAGAACAACAAAAAGCGGAATATGAAGCTGAAAAGCAACGATTAGAAAAGGAACGTGAAACATATGAGCAACGTGCAAAGGAACGTGAAATTCAAATTCGAGAAAAAGAAATTGAAATTGAACAACGACTTCTTGCAGCAGAACGTGATAAAAAAGAATTAGAAATGAAAAGGTTGGTATCACATGAAAATCGTATTTTATATTATAAACGTGTAGGAGTACCTCCACCAGAGGAATTATTACAAACTGAATCATTAATAGAATTAACTGACCGTAAACCTTCTTCTTTTTCTTTTGTACCAGTTGTAAATGTAGAGAGTAATAATGTTAGCAGAGATCATAATAAAATGGAAAAATTACAAGGTATTGGAAAAGTTCCTGTGGGTCTAAATTTAAGTGGAAATAAACAACAACAACAATCAACTGGATTATTTGGAAGTAAAGATAATACTCCTGCAAGTGCCTATCCTTATTTTAATACAAATAGTGAATCATTTACTTCAGGTGTAGGAAATAATGGAATGATGATGCCAAGAAAAGATAATAATACTATACCTCATACTATTCCTTTATATGATGCACATCAAAATGCTATTGATAATTTAATTTTTATGGGACAAGAACTTGATTTAGATAATCGTTTAGAATTTGATTCAAATAATACTTGTGTTATTAACGTTGATGAACAATATACACTTTTAGTTACTTTTGATGCAACAACTGAACGACTTTATTTATATTCTACAATTTTAACTTCAATTCCAAAAAATTCAAATATACGACTTCAAGTTTATGAATTTCTTATGGAAGCAGCTCTTCTTGGAAGAGAAATGTGTGGTGGTGGTATTGGAGCATCTTTAAAAAATGATTTTATTTTACTTTCTACAAGTATTTATCTTCCAACAAGTCATCCAACTACTTTAAGTATAATTACACCAAATTTTATTTTAACTCTTAAAAAATGGAGAGAAAAATTACAAATACATCTTGATTCTATAGAAGGAGAGCAATATGAAGAAGAAAAGGAAGAGTTTACTACTATTTACTCTAGAGCAGCAACTACAGGAGTAAAAACAACAACATTAAATAATCCAGATATAAAGGGTCAAAAATCAAACAATTCTTCAACTCGTATTGTACAAGATCAATTGCTACGTCGTCCTACTATATCTACACGAAGTACTGGTACTCTTAGTACAGAAAGTCGAAGTAGTAGTCTTGGTGTCGGGCGTATTATTGGTATTGAAGCAACGGATAGTGTTATAGTAAATGGCGTTATTTCTAAATATAATGATGGAGTTATGGTGTTGAATGTTACAGGACCTGCTGCAAATGCTGGTATGCAACCTAATGATTTTATTAAAAAAGTAAATAATAAACGTGTAACGAGTCTTCAACAGTTTCAACGTGATGTTTCAAGATTGTCATCTGGTACAATGGTTTCTTTTGTAGTTGAGCGTAGTGGGTTACTCTTGGTTGTACCCGTTAAGGTATGATCTAGTTAATAAAAATAATATTATTATTGTATAAGTTAATAGAAAAATGTTGGTAAGGTAAAAAAGTGTATACACACTTTTTGTCGTTGTTTTTTTTTTTTTTTTTGTCGAAACTAGATTAAAAAATTAAAAAGAAAAAAAAAAAAGTACATGAAAATTAGAGAAAGAAAGTCTCTGTGTGTGTGTACATATATATATATATATATATATATTTGCTTTAAAAAAAAACTACAAAAAACTGTAGTTAGCTGTATTAATCTTTAAAAAATATGAAAGAAAAGAAGTTAGTTTGTCCAGGTTTTCTCCTCCCATTTTTTTTTTTTTTAATGAAAATTCTTCTTCCTCTCTCTTTACTCATGAATAAATATATATATATATATAACAAAGCAATAAATCAGATAGAAAAGGGGGAAAAATATTTTATTATTATTATTGTTATTATTATTATTTTCTTCTTTGTTTGTTTCATTTGCCATCTGTCCGTTTGGTACCCCATTGTTCTTTTACTTTACTTGGTTCAACGGCTATTATCGTTAGTCTTGGTAGCGTTCAATATCTCCTTATCTACCAATTTTTCTTGTATTTGTTCAATGTAATATCAAAATTTTTCATAGAATATAGTAATATTGTATATTTTTTAATTTTGCTGTTGTTTTTATTGTTAACACTAATAAGTAAGTAAATTCTCTGCATATATAATTTTTCTTTTCTTTTTTCTATTATCAACCTTTATGGGGTACCATAAAAAAAAAAAAAGATGAGAATTAGGGAATAGGTTTCAGAAGAAATAAGAATTTCATTGTTTTAAAAGAAAAAGAAACAAAAATTCTTTAGAAGGAAGTTTTTTTTTTTTTTTTTTTTTAGACTTTATTTTTTATAATATATATATTTATATATAGACTTCACTCGAGTTTGGAGTATCCCCAAGAGGGTGGAAAGGAGGTGAAGTAATTTTTCAAACTTATCCCTTAATGCAAATTGCCTTAACTACTACTATGGATTCTAGTAGCCGAGATAGTAGTAGTATTTCAAAAAATGAAATTGTTAGTCAAATTCCTCTTCGTGATCGCTCCGCCATGGTCACTGCAAGAGAAGAAGATGTGGGCGTAGTAGGAATAGTAAAATCTTCAACAGTTGTGAGTAGTAGTAGTGTTCATTCCCCTCCGCAACGTTTAAATTCAACTTATATAAATTCTTCTATATTTGCCGCCGCCCGTCGTCGATTTATTCTCCTCGCCGCCCTTCTTGCTTTACAAAGTGGGTCTCAGGTGGTGTTGCAGCGGTATGAAAAGTTAATTAAAAAACATGTGGTGATTGTGTTATTTATGAGTATGGTAGTAGGAGCTGGTGGGAATGCTGGGAATCAGGCCGCTGTAGCAGTTATTACAGCCCTGCTCGCTACTCGTGCAAATGAAAATCATTTAGAAGAAGAAGAAGAAGAGGAAGAGGAATTAAATTCTTCAACACATGAGGCTGGGGCTGGGCAGCGGCCGCACACTTCATCATTATTTATTCTTCATCGAAATAAAAATAATAATATTAGCCGCCTCTTATATTTACTTCGCCTCCCACGTGTGTTATTTCAACAATTGTGTAGACGCCTGCGTGGGAATATTGGGAGTGGACGAGGACATCGATTAATGCGTCTTTCACTAGGAATTGTATTACGTTATGAAATACTTGTAGGACTCTGTTGTGCTGTGATTCTTATGAGTATTGGTGGGCTACGTGTGGGGCTTTTTCTCTGGATGGATGATGATGATGATGGGGATGATAATATTAATAATAATAATAATATAGGTTTGAATGGTATAGGGGGTGGGAATTCGAAATCGGCTTTGTCATTATGGTCTTTATTAGTATGGAGTAATAATGTAGCGCTTGTTGTGGCGCTTTCACTTTCATTATTTTTAATTGTTTTTTCATCTGTAGTGATTGGAACAGTTTTACCATATGTTTTATTGTATTTTGATTTTAATATTGAACATGCTGCTCCTATAGTACAAGTACTGATGGATCTCATTGGGACATGGCTTTGTTGTGTAACATGTAATGCTCTTTTACCATATAGTGAAGACTAAAATATATATATATATATATATATATATATTGATAATAAATACACAAGACCTGTTGGTGTATGGTATCGTGGATGTAGTGAAGAATATATTCTTCTTCTTAAGTAGACTGTTTTTTTTTTTTTTTTTTTTTTTTTTTTTTTTTTTTTTTTTTTTTTTTTTTTATAAAAATTGAATTTTT
>JASANY010000877.1:0-87941 GCA_030849755.1 Trypanosoma avium | reverse complement strand
TAAATATATTTTTATTTTTATTAATTATACTTTTTTTTTTTTTTTTTTTTTTTTTTTTTTTTCGTTTCTTTGCTTTGTTTGCATATCAATGATCATTATTAGGTCTACATAAAATTAATGCGTTTCTTCACTTTATCACTAAGAAGATGGAAATAGTGATGATAAATAATAGGAGGAAAATGAAGGGGAGGGGAGGGGAAAAAAAAAAAACAGTTGTATCCTTTGAATAAAAATAAAAATTTTGTGACTCCGTTGCCTTTAATATTTGCTGTTTTGACTTCTTTTTGTGTTAATATTCTGTTTTTTTTTTTTTTTTTTTTTTTGCTTATGGTCTTGGATCTCAGCGTCACCATCATCTCTACTTTATTAAATATTCCTTTATCTTTTTTTTTTTTGTTTTTTGAAAAGTAACCCAATTGTCATTTCATCTTTTTATGTTTTTGTTTTAATTATTTCATTATTATATTATTATTATTTTCTTACTCTTTTTTTTGTTTGTTTGTATTTGTGTATATAGAATAAAAGGGGAAGGAAGAAGAAAAAAAAAAAAAAAAGTATATAAAAAAGGAGGCGTCTTTATTTAGTTTTAATATTATTTTCGTTCTTACATCATAGATAAGAATAGACTAACAGAGTTTTTTTTGTTGTTGTTGTTTTTTTTACAGAAGAAAAAAAAATAATAATAATAAAAGAATAAGGGAAGAAAAAGAAAAAAAAAAAAAAGATGTGTGATATCATTGAATCACAAAATTGTCCCGTGCAAGTATTATTGAACAGACAGAAGGAAGAGATGGAATTTGTCAAAAAGGACGCCGCAGTGTTTGTTAGCGCTGTCGCTCCATTACACATCTTAAACACCGATGAGTTTATTCAAAAAGGAGATGAGCTTGCGGATAGTTTAAATGATAATGGTGTTTCTCTCGCCGCAACTGTTGGGACGGGGAAGTCTTCACTTTCTTCTTTATCCTCCTCCACCTCCTCCACCCCACATGAAATACAAAATATAAGTGGGAAAAAGACAGAAATAATGATCCTTACCCAACCACAGATTCATACGGATAATAAAAGACAAGAAATGTGGGGAAAGGATGATAATAATAATAAAAGGGAAAAAAGTGAACATATGTTTACAACATGGCCACTTTATACCTCTTCTGCCGTATTTACAGCAGCGGATATTCCGCAAACACTTTTTACTGCGTTCCTTTTGTATACGGATGAAATGATTACAGAAATGCAATCTAAAAATTTGGTATTACAAGAGAAGAAGTCAATGGATCAGAATATTTTATCATTATCTGGAGCATTTGACTTTATCAGATTACGATTATTCCCTTCAGGGGGTTCTCCCTCTCCTCACCTCATGACGTCACAACAACAACAACACCAACGTAAATCTTCCTTAACTTTATCTTGGTTTGTACAACGTTATCGTGAACTTGCATCAACCATGATGTCAATGGGTTTCGGTTTTCTTTTTGGTTTAGAAGATCAACAGTATTCATGGAAGCAAGTTGTTGAAGTACCATTAATGGCATTACAATTATTAGCCTCCTACGCCTATACTCTTACATTTCACATGAATAATCATAATAATAATAATAATAATAACTTTGATTTACTCAGCCCTCGTGAGCATCTTCTTTTAATGTCAGCGTGCTTACTTATCTCCTGGAAATACACTTACCTGGATGCTAACCCAAGATCTCTTATTTTTATTCTTGAAAAGTACTTCTTCTGTCATCAACGTATTCTTAATATTACAGAATTAATTCAGTTAGAGTCTGCTGTGTTGGGTGTGTGTGGGTTTACATTAGAGGTGCCCCGGTGGTGGAGTGTTGCGATGGAGCTGCTCACCCTCGCCCACACAGAGGCCAGTGAAGAAGAAGAAATTGAAATTAATGAAAAAGAAATTAATAAAAATAAAATAATTATAATTATAAAAGAAGAAGAAGAAGAAATGCAGGATTGGAGGCTTGGGGTCCCCACCCCTGACGCCGGCAGCCGCCCCCGCCGCTGCACCGCCCGCCTCGGGCAACTCCTCCTCGCGAGTGAGCGGGCTATGATGTTTCTCATGCAGGCTACCTCTATTAATAATAATAATAATAATATTGATAATGAAGAAGAAATAGAAATAATAAATAAAAATGGTGGGAGTCGAGAGCGGGAGTTACGAGGAGTGTTGCGGCACTGGTTAGAGTTTCATCCACTTTTTGGTGCCGCACTTCTCATTGCAAGTGGGGCTGTGCGTTTTGAGTGGGTGGCCGCCCAAATTGGTCCAACAGCACTTACACAGAATAATAATAATAATAATAATAATAATAATAAATTTTCTAAGAATAATTGTTTTGTCCCAAGTTATGATTTCTCTACCGCTATTCGTGAGGCGGATGCGGCGGCGCAGCGTGAGATGAGAGGAATGGTAGCGATTTTAACAGAAATACTTCAACTATCAATCAATGAGATTCATTCATAATACTTTTCATGAGAAATAAAGGATAATAATATTTTGAAAGGTTTATGGGAGGGATGGGGGGTAGAAAGAAAAAGAAGAAAGAGTTCTACTCTACTCGTTTGTGTGCACCTGACTACTATTATTATTATTATTATTATTATTATTATTATTATTATTTTTGCAAGGGTAGTTTAAAGAGGTGAATACAATGAAAGTATATGATGAGCGTTTAAATACGAATATGGAGAGAAAGAGACCAAACTGACTCGTTTCAGAAAAGATTAAAAAAAAAAAAAAACTCTTTACATTGCCCTTATATGTATAAACATAAAGAAAAATATATAACTAACTTACCCTCTTTCTCTCTCTCTCTCTATATATATATATATATTTTTTTTTTATTATTATTATTTTTAATAATTAATTAATTTTAATTAATTAATTGGAGTAAATTACCAGATATCTTTAATGCCCTTTTTTTTTCTACTTGGTGTCGTATTTTTATTTATTCATTTTTTTTTTTTTTTTTTTCCTGTGTATGTTTATTGTCAAGTTATTAATTTTGGTTATCTTTGTATTTATTTATTTACTCTTTTTTGGGGATTTTTTTTTTTATGACTATTTTTCGTTGACTATTTTTGCTTTTTTTTTTTTTTTTTTTTTTTTCTTTTAATCAGGCATTTGAATAAAATGAATCTTTTCTAATGCTATTTTTACTCTCACATTTACTTTTAAGGTTTGTGAGCAGGGGTTTTTTTTTTTTTTTTTGTTATTATTTATTTCATTTATTATTATTTTTATTCGAGTGCGAACGAAGAAAACGAATTTAAAAGTCACTCCTTCTTTTCCGAGGGAAGGATAATTGTTTATTTTTTGTTTCTTGTTGTTGTTGTTATCTCTTTTTTTTTTTTTTTGTTACTGATAATGATAAGTCCATCGTTGCCTTTTCTATGGGGAAAGAAGCATGGGATAGTATGAAGGAAATGAAATGAAATATATATATATATATATATATATGTGTATTTATTTATCTATAAAATTGGCCCCTTTTGTTCTTTTACTAGTTACTCTCTTTCTATATTTATTATTTTGTCATTTTTTTTTTTTTTTTTTTTTTTTTGAGGGTTGGGGAGAGTAATATCACTACTCAGTAATGCTTTGATTTATTTATATTTTCCCCTTCTTCTCTTCTATTGTACCTCTTATATAATAATATTATACGATTTTATTATTTTTATTATTATTATTATTTGCTTTTAAGTGATGATGATATTTATTTTTCCTCCTATTTTTCTATTATATTTTTTGTAGTATTATTATGTTTTGTTTTAACTCCCCCTTAACCCAGAAAATAAATAATTTTCAAGAAAAAAAAAAATCTATATATTTTTTTGTATTATTTTATACTGCTTCTCTTTTTTTTTTTTTCTTTTTTTTTTTTTTTTGTCTATCTTAAACGTACGTCTCTTAAAAGGACCTCGTCACCAATATTTATCTCTTTATTCTTGTTGTTATTTTGTTTTTAAATTTATTTATATTTTATTTCTTTTATTATTATTATTATTTGGGATATATATATATTTTTTTTTTTTAACTATATTTATTTATATATTGATGTCAAAAAAAATAAATAACAATTGTCTACAGATTGCTATATGGCAGGATTTAACTTTTAATCTCTCTCTCTTTCTCTCAAAATTCATATTACTTATTCATACATTATACGCAAAGAATAATATTAATAATAATTATTATTATTATTATATATATATATAAACAGAAATAGACAGAGAGAGATACAGAAATAGAAAAATAACTCAAAATTTTACAGAAATAAATAAAGAGTAATAAGGGGAAGGTGCAAAAGTCACAGAGAGAAACAGAAATAAATAAACAGAGAGAGAGAGAGAGATTAAAATTAGAGAAAAAGAAATTCAATCATTGAAAAAAAAAATAATAATAGGGGAATCCTCTGTCTAGGATTCTATTAATTTTGTTATTAAGATATTATGAACGTATTTTGGGTGAAGGAACATTTATATATATATATATATATCTGTTTTTTTTTTTTTGCTTTTTTCTTGTTTTTTTTTTTTTTTTGAGCGAACGTAACTATATGGACGTTTATGTAATTTTATAAATATAAATATATATACACTTTTTTTTTTTTCCTTATTAATTTCCTTAGTTATTGTCTCTTTTTTTTTTTATATTTATTTTTATTATTTTTGTACGAATTATATTTTTCTGCCTAGTCTCCCTATAAGTGTTTTAATATATACAAAAGAGTTATACAGTTCTCCCATCTACTAGACTACAATGATCACTATTATGTTTTTGGTTTTCCCCACGAACGTTATACACATTTTTTTTTTTTTGTTTTTTTTTCGCTTTTTTTTTTTTCCTTTCTAATGTTCGTTTTTTGTTATAATTACTAATTATTTATTATTATGATTTTGCTTGTTTTGTTGGGGTTACACCATGTTAGAAAAGAGAAGAAGAACATGGATAGTGGAGGTTAAAGCGATTTTTTTTTTTTGTTTTTTTTTGTTTAAAATATTTATATAAACTTTTAATTTTTTTTTTTTTTTTTTGTATATATATATATGCTTGTGAAAAGTATTATTTCCTATATTAATTTTACTATTTTTTTGAAGAACTAAATAGAGAGAAGAGAAAAAAAAAAAGCAATTTCAGGTTTTATTTTAAAAAAAAAAAAAAAAATTCTTACATGTCCCTCAAACGTCTATAATTTTTTTTTTTTTTTTTTCTGATGTATTTCTATATCCAACGATGCAAACTAAATTAACGCTTTTTTTTTTTTTTTTTGGTTTGCTTGCTTTTGTTTTTTTTTTAAGTACACAAAAATAATTTATGTATTTATTAGTACTTGTTTCTTATAATACAATCACAGTGAAGAGAGAAAAGGCCAATAAAGACTCACAGTGTTTTCATCTCTCTACCTCCTTTCCCCCGCTCAATTTAATTTTTTTGTTTTTTGATCGTTTTTTTTTTTTTGGTTTTGTTTTGTTTACATTTACTCTCTTTTTTTTTTCTGTGTGTTTTAACATTTCACTAAGAAACATCATTTTCTCACATTCACAGTTGTAATTTTATTTATTTTTGTTCTTCTTCTTGGGAATATATATTTATGTATATATTTATCTGAGAGTGAATGAATAAAGAAAATAATAATTGTTTTTTTAAAGAGTGGGTAAGAAGAAGAAAAAAAAAATATATATATATATATATATTATGATGCATTAATCCTGTACAATTGTACTAAGATAGTGATTGAATGTTAAGAGATAATGCCACAGAGATCGCACAAAAAAAGAAAGGGGGAGAAATAAAATAAAGAGTAGTTCGTTTATATACTTTATGAATTTATTCGTATTACAATACTCTTTTTAATAGGGGTTTCATTATGTTTTTTTTTTTTTTTTTTTTTTCTTAAGCCGCCACCTCTCTTTTTGGGGATTTTTTCTGATGTTTTTCGGCTTTTTAAAATAAAAAAATATTATTTCTTTTTTCACTTTTAATTCTAAAAACTACAAGCAATGGATATTAGGCTTTCCTGTTGTTGTTTTTATTTCTTATGGCTATCTACCCAGTATTCTTTTTGAATAAAAAAAAGAAAAATAATAATTACTTATTTTTTCCTATATTCCCTTTTTCTCTCTCCATTCACACACATACACTTATTTTCTCTTTTTTTTTTTATTTTTTTTTTTTTTTTCACTCCCCCTCTCCCTCCCTATACATACATAAATATGTATTTGGATTCTGATAAACTAATAGGAAGAAAAGGAAAACAAAAAAAAAAAAAAGCACAACACAACTGAACACAAGACAACACACAATAATATAAACTCCTCCCCACAGCAACAAGAAAGAGCCAACACCACAAAAAAATATATATATATAGATACATATATATACATATATATAATAAATAAATATAAAAATGGCCCTCACCACCCGCATTATTAAAGAAACAGAGAAGCTGCAGCGGGAGCACCCGGATGGGATTGAGGCCACCCCCTCCCCTACAAATCCCCGTTACTTCCACGTGCGTATCCGGGGCCCCCCGCAGAGCAGCTACGAGGGCGGCGTCTTCAACCTCGAGCTCTTCCTCCCAGAGGAGTACCCAATGGTACCACCCAAGGTCCGCTTCCTCACCCGCATCTACCACCCCAACGTGGATAAGGTGGGGCGGATTTGTTTGGATATCATTAAAGATAAGTGGTCCCCCGCACTGCAAATTATTAAAGTGCTACTCAGTATTCAACTTCTCATGGCGAGCCCGAACCCGGATGATCCACTGGATAATGAAGTAGCGGAGAGTTGGAAACGTGATGAGGCAGCGGCGATGCGAACTGCACGGGAGTGGACACGTAAATACGCTTCACCGTCATAGTGTGATGATAATTATTATTATTATTATGGGGAGAGTTAATGTGAGGAAAAATAAGGCGGAGATGGAGGCCTATTGCATTCATTGATGTTGAAAAAATATATATGTGTGTGTGTGTGAGTATGTGAGAAAGAGGAGAGTATAGGTAAGGCAAGGTGGGAGATTGGATTGATACAGAATTATGGGAAAGAGAAGATGCGAAAAAAAAAAAAAAAATGTAGAGCTCGATGAGGGAAGAGAGGAAACCGAGAGTAAAGAAGAGAGAAGTAGAGGAGGGTAAATAGTGGTGGTGGAATCATACTTGGCATTTAAAAAAAAAGAAAGAAAAAAAAAGGGGGGGAACGGAGGGAAGAAGCAAAATAATAATAATAATAATAGACAACAATATTAGCAAGAGAATTAGTACCCACATATTAGGTAGTTATCTATGCCAAGATGATACACATGCCTACTGTCTCTTTATCTTCTTAATGAGGACGCCTTAAGGCGTAAGTCATTTATTTTATTTTATTTTTCTCTTTTTTTTTTTTTTTTTTTATTATTTACTTTTTGCGTGACCAATAAACAAACAAAAAAAAAAAAAATGAACCAACATATATTTATTTATTTATATACGGACCTCCACGCAATTTAGTAACCACATTACTGTGAACAAGAGGTAGGTGGGGAGGATGGAGAGATAAAGGTATAAATGAATAGGTCCTTTAATAAGTATGTAAAATTATTATTATTATTATTATTTTTTTTTTTTTTTTTTTTGGGGGGGGGGGGGTGGTTATTTTTAAAAAAAATTTTATTTTTTTATTTTTGAAACAATATTTAGATAAAAGGAATATTTTTTTATGTTTTTTAAATTTTTTATAAAGATAAAAAACCCCACAGCTAAGCCTATATACAAAAAGGAAAAGAAAAATAAATAAATAAATAAATGGCTCGTGCCCGTCGTGCTGCTCCCTCACACTCCAGGACCAGTCCCGCCCCACCCCCCGCGCAACAGCACCACAGTAATAACACCAGTAACACAAGCGCCCACCCCACACCCCCACAGCCGCAAGTCACGAATGCGTACATGCCGAAAGCAGGCGGGGCTGGCGCTGGCATCCTCGGCACGATGGCCTCCGTGGCGGCGGGGTCGGTGATCGGCCACGGCCTCTCCCACATGCTCTTCGATCGCGAGCAGGCCCCCGCCCAGCCCGCCCAGGCGCAGGAGGTCGCACGTCAGGTGGGCGACGGCGCCTGCGCCCCACAAATTAAAACATACTCCAAGTGCCTGGAGGCTAATACAGGCAACGCGGAGAGTTGTAAGTGGGTGTGGGATGACTTTGTGCAGTGCCAGAATGCACAACAGCAACAGGCGTAAAAGAAAAAGAAGATAAAGAAAAATAAATAGGCAGAGAAAGAGACACGAGAGAGAGAAAAATATTAGAATGAGCAGCAAGTTATATTCTCTCTATCTTTATTTATTTCTCTCTTTGTCTATAATATCTGAAAGATTTTTTTTTTTTTTTTTTTTCCTTTTCTGATGCTATTTATATTTGTTTTAATTGCGTTAATTTTACCTTTTATGTTGTTTTTATTTTATTTATTTTCAACTCTTTTTTTTTTTTTTTTTTTCTTTTTGAGTTTATTATTGTTTTTTCAGTTAGGGAATAATAAATTCAAAAAAGAAAGGAGTTTGAGAACGAGCAAAATAGGGAAATAAAAGAGGAGGATTAGTCAGAAGAATGAGAAAAAAGAAATGAAAATATTTATTATTATTATTATAATTATTTATATTTATATTTGAAATAGTACAATCACTGCATAATCATTCTCATTATCTATAAAAATTCGAATTTGTAATAAATTCGGAAGTTTTTATTTTCCTATGCATATATATATATATATATATATGATTCTATTTTAAATGTGATGAATGCTTTTTTCTTCTCCCTCTCCCTCTCCCTTTGCCTTTTAAAGCTTCTTTACTACAAAACTAAAGGTGATCAGAATTCTTTGCTTAAAACACAGTTCATGATTGCTGGGTTAAATGCATAATTAAATAATGACAACAACACAATTAGCGCAAGATATGTCACAGAATAAGCCTACATGGGGAGTTTTAGTAGCAAAAAATCAACCAACCCCTGAGAATGGAATCTGGGAACTTATTGAATCAAACGAAAGAGAATTAGAAGGGAAAAAACTTGCATTTTTTCTTCAAAATGAAAAAATACTTTTCGGTCGTCGTCCTGGGAATGATGTTATAATAACTGGGAATCCATGTCTCAGTGGAACACATTGCGGTTTTATAATTAGAACTTCATTGACTTCTCAAACATCATCTCATATAATAATATTTATTGATTATAGTTCAAATTCTTGTTATGTGAATGGTAAACAAATTGGAAAAGGACATACTATTAAATTACATAGTGGAGATATTATTGATTTAGTAAATGCAGGACCTAACAAACATACAAGACATAACCTTACTTTCAATTTTTTTAGAATTGAAGATTATATTCAACAAGAAGATCAATATTCTCATATTTTACCTTTAATAAAAGAAAAATATACATCTCCTATTTCCTTTAAACGTAAAAGAAGTTTGGTGACTTTATTAAGTAAAGATGAAGAAGAAAAAAAAAATAGTAAAAGTATTTTAAATAAAAATTCTTATCTCTCAGCTTGGGCCCTCGCAAGACGTATGCACCGTCATGAAGCTGAAGAGTTTTATATAATAGAGAAAAAAAATCCTCTTGGTGAAGGAGCTTTCTCTGTTGTATATCCCGCTTCACTTCGCCTTAATCAGGCAGTTAGTATTGAAAAAAATATTTTAAATAATGAATCTTTTACGGTAATATTAAAAGAACCACATCAAGAATGGGAAGATGATGTTAAACTTGAATTTTTAGAACAACAACCTTGCTCTGAAGTTATAGAAGCAACACAACTTGCTTTGGATCATATGGTACGACGAAAATCTAATAAAAGTAATTCAACTTCATTTGAGTCATCAGATATTATCTACAATTTTGCAGTAAAAGTAATTGAAAAAAAACGTATGTTATTTCCTGCAGAAGCTAGACAACATTATTATTCTGGTAATGTAGATAAATCTTTATTATTATTATTATCTTCAAATAATAAAAAAGAAGAAAATTATTTTAAAGAAAGTTTAGAAATAAATTCTTCTACACAAGAACAAAAAGTATTAAAGCAACTTGTAGCTTTAGAAACACAAACACAAGAACATGAGACTGAGCGTGCGCAGGTGTTACTTATTAAGCAAATATCTAGTAAAGAAACATTAAATTTTGGTCAAGTTTCTTCTTATGAAAAGGAAGAACGTCTATGGCAACGTGAAAAACTTTTAACTAAGTTAAACCCTTCTATGCGATTGCGATATGAAAAAGAACTTCAACAAAAAACTCGTCATCGAAGAGAAATTGATATTCTTCTTGCAGTAAATCACCCTTCTATTACAAAGTTGTATGAAGTTTTTGATGGAGAAAAACGTCTTGAACTTGTGATGGAGCAAGCTACTGGTGGAGAAGTATTTCGTCTTATTCACGAAAATGGACCATTGCCAGAATTTGTTGTAAAGGTAATTATTTTTCAAGTATTAGAAGCTGTTTTGTATTTACATCATACTGGTATCACACATCGTGATTTAAAATTGGAAAATTTACTTTTACGGAAACCTTTTGAAATTGGTCCATTTTGTGAATTTCAAAGGGCTATATTATTAGAAAAACTCACACGGTATTTGGTAGAGTTAGAAAAAGAATCCTTAATAGATGAGAAACAAGAAGAAGGAAAAGGAGGAAAATTATTAAATCCATTTTCACCAATTTACACAGTTCATGTAGGACGTTCATTATGGCCGGAAGTACAAGTATCAGACTTTGGATTAAGCCGTATGCTAGAAGTAAAGTCTGATGTAGATGATGATAATAATAATAATAATAATAATAATAATAACATTTATAATAGTTTAATATATACCCGTAATGATATGTTAACAGTATGTGGAACTCGTATCTATGTAGCACCAGAAGTAGTAATTCCATCTTTGCGTCCTAATCAAGTTGGTTATAGTGCAGCAGTAGATATATTTTCTATAGGTGTAATTGCATTTGCTCTACTCACAGGACGAGCTCCGTTTTCACCCAAAAATGATGATTCAGGTAAATCCCATAGTAATAGTCTTAACTATTTTGCACCTCTTAATTGGGAACGAATAAGGAGTCAGAAAAAAAGTAATGGGAAACCATTTTATCCCACTAAAATCTTACAATTACCATTATTCATGCAACAAGAAACCCTAAACCTTCCCATGGACCCTATTCCGCATAACGTAAAGCATGAAAATGGGGAACATTTTATAAAGACATATCATCAGGAACAAGAAAAAAAATCACGATCAGTATACCTTCATACTATTCATAAAGCCATAGAAGTATTAAAAAAGGCACCAAAAACAAGTATTCTCCATGAGTGTTTCTCAACACATCATGATATTTCTCCCACAGAACTTCCACCAATTTCACAATTTGCTCAAGAATTCATAACATCTCTTCTTGATTGCAATGCACGTTGCCGCCCTACTGCAGCTGAGGCAATACAACATCCATGGCTACAAGATTGCAAACAATAAGAATATTTGTATTTCTGTCCAATAAACAGAAAAGAAAGATAAATAGAAAAACCTTATTATTTATTTTTTTTCTAATTAATAAATATAACCAAATTAAAATAAAAAATTTTTTTTGCTGTATTTCTTTATTCTTATCGTTCACATACAAATAATATAAAATATCTAAGTTAGAAAATCAGTTTAATCAAAACAGAAAAAAAGAGAAACATAATAGTCAGTAAGGAATTACTATCTTTCAGACTCCCAACAACAATCCCAGCCAATCCCCACAAGTATAGCATGAACGCCCTCCGTCTCCTGTACGCCGCCGTGGCCATTGCTTTATGCGCCATGGCATGCCTCCAGTTGGTGGCTGCGCAGGACTACCCTGTCCTGGTTGGGGGGTTTGGGCTTTAGTTCTCTCTTCGTTTCCCCGTTTTCGGGAACTTTTCCGCCACAAGTTCTTTATCTCTTTTGGCCCCCGTTTTCAAAGGGAAGTAGAAGGCGAGGAAGGGCATTTTTTTTTTTCTTTTTCGCAAGATCATTGCCTTCACTGTTTTTGATTGTTTTGTCCCGTTTCTAGGGTAATTGAGTGGATTTCAGATCGTGAAAGGAAAAAGGAAGTTAATTTCCCCCAAGATAAATACCAAATGGAAAGAAAGGGCATGCGAGAACTGTGTGTTAAAAAAAATTGGGCCCAGCCGGGAATTGAACCCGGGACCTCTCCCACCCTAAGGGAGAATCATGCCACTAGACCACTGGGCCGATGATCGCGATTTGCATATTAGTTTTATTTATAAAAAAAATATTAAGTTAAAAATTATTATTATTATTATTTTTTTTTTTAAATAATATTTATTTTGTTTTTCCCGACGAAAGGGGTCCCGCCGCTTCTTTCTGTAAGGAAAAAAAAAAAGGAACCCCTCAGAGAGAGAATTCCAGACCCTAAATTGCTCACTTCCACCATACGCTAACCGGGATTCTTTTCCTCCCTGCTCTGTTTTCTTTTTTTTTTTTTTGGTCCCTTCTCGGTGGTGGTGGTGGTGGTGGTGGTGGCGGGGGCTGCATTCGGTGGTGGTGGAGGTGGCGGCGCCGGCGCGCCTTATTTCATGGCGGTCGTTTTTTTCTTTTTCTGTTTCTGTTTCTCTTTTTTTTTTTTTTTTTTGCTGGCATGCGCCCGGGTCTGGCAATGACGACCGTTGGGGAAAGACTGCGAAAGGAATTTGGACGCCCCAAGTCTTGTGTATTTTTCTTATCTTTTTTTATTACAAATATGGGGTTTATTTATTGAAATTGTACTATTAATATTTTTCTGTGGATTTGTCCAGTGGGGAACCAAAAAAAAAAAAAAAAAAAAATTACTAAGTTGACGAAATCAATAATAAGGAGAAATATTTTAGAAAAAAAAGTAAGATGCTTTTATTTTTATATAGTTTTTTTATTTATTGTAGTAAGATAATTTTTTAAATACTGGTGCTGAGGTTAGAATTACCTGTTTTAATAATATTATTTCTATTATTATAATTTCTTTTCTTTTTTTAAAAAAAGGTATATATATATGATATTTTTTTCATTTGTATAATTTTCCTTATTTACCTTTTTTTTTTTTTATATTCTTATTAATGTCTGAAGGAATAGTTTTTTTCTTTTATTATAATTCTATTATTTATTATTCAAATAAACAAATAATAATATATATATTTTTTAAAAAACCCCACTTACTATAAAGTTAAAATAAAAGAAAAATAAAGTAAATGTTTTTATTAGTTTTATTTTTTTTATTTTTATAAGTTGATATTCTTGTTTGTATCATATTCGTATTTTTCCTTTATAATACAAAATAATATATATATATATATTGTAATCTATTTTTTATTTTTGGGTAAAGTTTCATTTTTCTTTTTATTTTTTTGTTCTTATTCTTATTATTTATTTTAGTATCTAGTTACAAAAAAGGTTATTATTATCTAAAAATGACCATGAATTTTGGCAATATGACCCTTGGGGGGGCGGCAGCAACCTTTGGGGGTCAATCTAACCCAATGTGTAATTATACAAGCCCTCTTGCGAAAAAATTTGTTTATAAGGAGATGGGTAAGGTATATTATCCTCTTCGTCGTCATGTTTTTCGATTGAAGGTACGTACAGCTGCTGAACTTCGATTTCATGAAGTTGTTAAGCGTTATATGAAAGATAAAATGAGCTTTAAAAAAGGTTGTTTTGCTGCTACTATAACAAATACTGTGGAATTGGATCATATGGGAAGTATTATTCCAAAGGATGAGTATGAAGTTCGACGTCTTACAAGTTATATGACAAGTAAAAAGATGAGTAATGATTATAAAAAACATATTCAAGAATTATGGACTCGAGTTCTTTTTGTTTGTGAATCTACAAATCTTGTCGGCGCAACAGAAAATGCTACTCATCAAAATTCTCGTCCTGGTACTGATGAAGAATTTATGGCCCTTATTTGGTATACAACATTCGCCAGTACTTTGGCTGCATTTACCATAACACTTTGTGTATGGTGGTACAGGTATGGTCAAGCTCCACAATACGCTGAGGTCAAGTAAAAAAAAAAATAAAATAAATCAGGATAACTTATAGAATAGGAGGGTTGATAATATTTGTAGGATAGTTTGTTGTTTAGTGGTGTTTCTTTTTTTCTTTTTTTCTTTTTTTTCAATTTATTATTGGGTAGGGAGGGATTGGAGTATGTATTTGCGACAGGTAGTTAAGGTAGTAATTAGAATTTTTTTTTTATATGATATATATATATATATATATATATATTTAATCCATGTTTATTTATTCCCTCTCTTTGCCTAGCTTAATTGAGAAAAGAAATAAAAATTTAATATGAATTTTTATCTTGTTTTCTTCATCTTTGTCATTTTTTTTTTTTTTTTCCAAGCATTATAACTATATGCCTTAAATATGAAAGATTTAATTCAAAAAAAAAAAAGGGAAATTTATACTAATTAGTAATAAGAATTAGTTAAATTAAATGAATGCTCATAAATTTTTTATCAACAAGCAAATGGGGTTTGTTCTATCTATTTCCATTGCAGGAAAATAGGGGAACCTATTCTTTGTACTTTCTGGATTTGGTTTTCAAATATTATTATTTAAATTATGAGGAAATATCTTTAAAATAAACAAAGTAATTTATACGAGTTGACTTTCTAAAAAAAAAAAAAAAATGACAGCTATATACTAAATGTATTTATTTACTTACCTACACGGACAAGAAATCTTAGTTTTATGGCGTAATGAATATTTTTAATAATTAAATATATATAAAGGAATAAGAAAAAAAAGATTTTTTTTTTTTTTTTTTTTTTGGGGGGGGAGTTTTTTATATGAAGATAAATTTCTCAATTTGGAGAGACAGAGAGAAATAAAAAGTTGTTACATCTTTTATTTGTACGAAAATAGCTCTATCTATTTATTTGGAGAATACCTAATATGAGTTAATCTAATAAGTTGCCCTAATTTATTATATTAATATCGATATTTAAATTATTTCTTTTAATTTTTTCTTTTTAAATATTTTTGTATTATTATCTAAAAATAAAATAGTTACAGTATTGTTTGAATAAATGACATAATTTTATCTATATTAAGATAAAGTTTTTTTAATTTATTTTTTCGTTATTTCTGGTAGAAACTTTAAATACTTGGTTTGGATACTTTATTTGGTTATTTATTTTTTTTTTTTTAATTCATATATATTATATGATTTTTTTTTTCGAGAAACATTTACTTTAATAAAAAAAAAAAAAAAAATAATATTTTTTTTTTTTTTTACTAATATAAAGTAATGAGTCTGCTCTCTCCTCCCCCCCCCCCCTTCTCCTCATCCTGGGGGGTTTTATGATGTCATCTGTTAAATTTATATTTGACTCAGATAGTAAGAGAAAAAGAAAAAATATAACTAGACCAGGATTGTGTAAATAACAAGAAATAAAAGAATAAAATAAAGCATTTTTTTTTTTTTTTTTTTTAACGGTTGGTTTTTATTATTATTATTATTATATGTCTGGGAGATGATTATTAATATACTATAGAAAAATTATAACCTCCTTATAAATTTTATTAATTAAAGCTATATTTCTTTTTAATTCTTATTCGAAGAAAAAATATGAGTGGAGGAAGAGAAATTATATTTCTGTTTGTACAATTACTTTTTTAAACGGAGGTTATCATTGTTCTAATTTTTAGAAATAAAGGAGTATGTAATGAGAAAAAGAAACAAATAATTAATAATATGATTTGTGAGGTGCAAAAAAAAAAAAAAAAGTAGTTTGTCTTCTATGCCTTATTAATTTAACTCATTATTGATTGTTTTTTATTTTTTACATAATTCTTGCAATTTGAAAATTTAAAATCTAGGAGGAGGGGAAAGAACAATACACAGCAAAAAAAAAAAAACAAGTAGTAATGAGTTGCAATAACTTTTTTTTTTTCTCTGACTTAAAAGTAACGATCATGCATATATGTGTGTAATGAAGATCTTTTTTTCTTTTCTTTTGTAAACCTGAAATAAAAATGAGATTATATTCTTTTTTTCCTTTTGAAATTTCTATTTTTATTACTTATTTGTAAAATTATTACTTTTAATAATAATATTATTATTTTTTAAAATTGCAATACTTGAATAAATATTCTTATTTGTTGGGGAGTAACGAATTAAAAGAAAAAAAAAAAAAAAACTTTTTTTCAGGAGTTTGTAGTTTGTCTCTCTTTTTTTTTTTTTTATGAATGATCAAAAAACATGGAATTTTATAATTTGTAATTTTTTGCATATAACGAAATTATCAGCATAAATATCTGTTTTTTTATTTTCAAGATTTAACTTGGGAATAGAACTACTTCATATATATATATATATATTGTTATTATTATTCTGTATGTATATATGTGAATACATTTTTTCTTTTATTATTATTGTGTTTTTTTTTCTTTTATGTAAAGAAAGAAAAAGGCAAAGGGGGAAAGGGGAAAGATTTTTCAATACATATATATATATTTATTTATTTTGAATAATGGGGGTTGGAGATCCGCGTGATATAGCTATCGGTGCTTTTTTACAATGTACGGAGGCTTTTACACTTGGTATGCCATTTGAAGTATGGAAAACTCAACAAATTTCAGGTCTCGCTAAAGGACAATGGTTAAGTGCAGGAGAAGAATTTAAAGCTCTTGCAAGTGGTGGTTGGCTTCGTTTTTATCATGGTACTGGAGCGAAAATGATTGAGGCAGGTTTAAAAGGTTCTATTTTAGTCTATGGTACAAATTTAACACTTGAATTAGAACCATTTATTGGTTTAGATCCAAAAAGTGCGATTGGTGGTATGACGGCTGGTTTTTGTGGAGGTGTGGCACAAACTGCAGTCATGTCTCCAATGACGTACGTCGTGACGTTTAAAAATCGTCACCCGGAGTGTCACTCGATGAGTCTTTTTACTGTTTTAAGACAAGCTGGACTTCGCAGGGCATTTGGCTCCGCCCCAGCGATGGCAAGCCGTCAAGGTACAAATTGGGCACTACGATGGTTTTTTGCTGTGGCTTTTACAAATCAATATAAAGAAATAACAGGGCGAAAAAAATTAACAGCACCAGAGGAAGTTTTTTGTGGCCTTGTTGGAGGAATGTTGGGCTGTATTAATCAACCTTTTGAGGTTCTACGCGTGCTGCAGCAGGCAAGACAGGCAACAGGAGATAAAACAGCCAATACAAGGAATTGTGCGGCCTATGTTTATAAAACATATGGATTAAAAGGATTTTATGCGGGTCTTTTACCACGTATGGGACTTTCAGCGTGGCAAACACTTTTCATGGTGACATTTGCGGGTATGGTAAAGGATTATCTTAAATCCGTGACTCAGACGACAATTCCAGTGAATCATTAATTGGTTAGAAAATTTAGTGCAAAAAACAACAACGAAAAAACAAATAAACAAACAAACAAAAAACAAAACAAAAAAAAAAAAAGTTGTTGATCACAAAAAGAAAATGAAGAGCATATTATTATTATTATTATTATTATTATTATTATTATTATATATATATATATATATATTTATTTATTTATTTAATTAAATCAGTGGGGGGGGGGGGAGGAGGGAGGGAAAGAATATTTTTTTCTGTTTTCTTTATTTTTCCGTTGAACATGACATGAAAGAAGATTTAAAAAGAGGGAAAAAAAAAAACATATAGAGACACACACAAAATAAAAACAATAAAAATAAAAAAAAAAAAAGAAATAAATTTAGGGTGTGACATCTGAAAATATGAGGAAAATTAATATTTTCATCATTTAATGTCTTATTTTTAAAATGTGTCGCTACAAAAGGAGTTACCTTTAGTTACCGTACTGGAATAGGTTCAAACACTATGGTAATTCAGTTCTTTTTTTTATATATTTTATTTCCCTATTAAAAGGAAATAGGGGAATGCAAATTTTATTTTCCTTTCTTTATGACATGACTATTGTCAACTACGGAGATTAAAGAAGAAGTGTGAAACGA
The DNA here is from genome assembly GCA_030849755.1 of Trypanosoma avium. Lineage (NCBI taxonomy): Eukaryota > Euglenozoa > Kinetoplastea > Trypanosomatida > Trypanosomatidae > Trypanosoma > Trypanosoma avium. The sequence continues at coordinate 69,912 of JASANY010000877.1, read as the reverse complement.
AAAGAGAAAAAGAAAAACAAATTGGGGGAGGAAGAAATAGTATTTGCAGTTGCGCAATATTGGGTTATTTTTTTTTCTTTTTTATTTCTAAATACTTATGAATAAATACACATTTTATGATTTTTAAAATATGTTTTATTATTATTATTATTATTATTAGTATTATTATTATTATTATTATTATTTTTGATTTGTGATCTTACTTTAAAGAATCAGAAGATATAGATTATAGATAAAAGAGGATGCAACCAAATGAACTTAGTCCACTTACAAATGTTATTGGGTCAAGTATTAGATTAGAAGATGCTATCCTTTCCTCAACTACTTTTATTTTGTGGGAACGGTTATTTGGTGTGTCTAGAGTCTCCCCAACTGCCGATAGGTTAAGTTTATACTACCTGCAACAACGACAAAATGATCAGGAAGTAGATTCTTTAATAGAATCTAGACAAGAAACTACTTTCTCACTTAAACGTCCACAGTTTACTGAAACTCATACTAATGATTTTAATAGTATATCATCGTCAAGAAACGGAAACAAGATGGATTTTAGTGAGTCTAAATACTCCCAATCAAACCAACCTCTCAAAATTCCATTACAAACAAGAGGGGAGTTTGTTAGCGGAGAACTCAGTATGATAACATCTTCAGAGACTAACAGTAAAGAGATGAAAAATATTTCAACTAAACGAGAGGACACTTCTTTTTTAGACAATAATAGACACGAAAAATATCCTAAAGAAAAAAAAGCAGCATCAGAAGATAGAGTGCCATTGTTTTCTTTTCCACCTCCACCTCCACCACCTCCTCTTCCTCCTATATCAGAGGGAAAACAATTTTCAATAAATAGTGATTTACTCACATCACAGAGACCTTTTCAATCAGTTGCTGAAGAAGCAAGTGTGGAGTTTCAACTTGGAGATATTATATCAAGAAGATCGGGATCAGGTATCGCCTGGATGAATGAAGAGCCACAACTCAGTCGAGCAAGCGAAGTATTAGATTTAAGAGATGATACTAATGATGAATCTAGTCTTGTCAGACAACAAACTGGAAGTTTATGTAGTAGTAATAGTATTCTTCTTCACCCATTACCGGACCCGACTCGTTTGACAAGGGTTCCAATTTCTCAAGAATTACAGTGGGATATTTCAATAGAGGCTCAAAGACAGCTTAACGAAGAAGAAGCTTCAGATGATATTATTAACAATAATAAAATAGAGACACTTGAACAATCAATAAAAATAAATGATAATAAAGATGAAAATAATTTGGAGCATCAAGATGTAGTTGTTGAAAATATTTCTGTTTTTTCTGATGATCAAAAGGAAATTTTTCCAGCCGATGATTCATCTTGGAATGATGTTACAAGAGGTATGACAATTTCTTCTTCTCCACTAGCACCAATTTGCACTATTGAAAGCGAAATACCAGCAGATCAAAACTCTGGAACACCAAAATTTGACTCAATACTCATGACAAATTCATCAATATCACAACCTAAACGAAAAGAGAGAAAATATTTGCCTCCAGTATTTTATCGTACTAAGGTACCTCATGGTATTGAAACTATTTCTAATACAGTAAAGATGGATAAAGTCGAAAGTGAAGAGCCTCTTTATTCTCAGAGTAGCAGGAAAACGTCATCTACACCACAAAAATCTCAAAGTGGTGGTCTTATTAATAGTCCAATGATAAGTGATAATTGCGATAAACCAGCTTCAGTCATTTCATCATCTTGTTCTCCACCTGTCTCAGAAAACCCAATTATTTCTATGTTTACAACCCCACCTCCTCAACAAGTACGATCGATTTCACCGATAGCAGAAAAATTTCACATTTCATCATCTGTTTCATCTTCTTGCTTACCTCCCCTTAATCGTGAAGGAAAACGATCACCAAGTATGAACGCAACTTCTTTACAATCTCGTAACGATTTCCCACAATACTTTCCATCTTTAAAAGATGTTAATGAAAAAGAAATAATTCAAAATGAAGAAATTAGAGGGAATTACCAAGAGGAAGAAAAATATCAAAATATAGAGGAAATTCCAATGACTGAGAAAAATGAGGCAATTCTTTCTTTTTCACCATCTCCATCTTATAAAGATTATGAATGGGCTACAAAGGCACAAGAAGCGCTTGAAGAACAAAAAAAACGTCATGATGCTCGTACACCATCTAATAACTCAATTTATACACCACCTCCAAAACAAGTTGGTGGATTTGAGTTACCTCAACTTCCTAAAGGTCGACAGAATATAAATACGATTGCTCCACTAGAAGAGGGAGAAGGAAAAGAAGAAGATAATAATAAAGAATATATTGAATCTGATACAAAGTTACGCCAAGAATCTTGTGTTTCACAAGATAGTACTTCCATGACAATAAATAATTCATCTGTAAAACCAAGCAAAAGATCACGTACAGAAACTATTTCTCCTACCCCTCGAAAAGTCGCAAAAAAACGTGAAGCAACTAGAAAAATAGGAGTTACTTCTACAGTGACGAAGCGGGCACGAAATGCAGCAATATCACCACCTCCTACAGAGGAGTTTGCACTTCCAAGAACTGTTACGACAAGTGAATCTGCAATAAAGCAAAATATAAAAAGGGGGAGGAAAAAGGGAACCAATTGAAAATGCTAAAGTATTAGGAATGAAAATGGAAATTATATGGGAGTATGAAAATTTACTCAATTGCTTATTCTTTTTTATTATTATTATTATTGTTGCTGCCTATGACTGTGTATCATTGTTGCCGTATTTTTGCTTTTTTTTTGTTTTTCTTTTTCTTTTACAAATATATATATATATATTAAACTTCACCTTTTTTTTTATTTTTATCTTACTTAAACAAACAAACAAACAAACAAAAAAAAATCTCAGTTAAGGGTGAAGGGAGAGAGTGAGACAGACACAGAGAGAAAGAGGTATTAGTAGAGTTCATACTTACCTCATGCCAGGCCTCCCACCGCTCTCACCGGAGGAGAAGCAGGCACGGGAGGCGCGGCTGCAGGCGGAGCATGACCGCTACGTCAGCAGCCTCGCCACCATGCGCTCCCTCCCACGCCTGCAGTCCACCATCGCTGGGGCGGGGGGGAAGACGAATGCGCAGGTGCGCCTCGCGGAGGAGCGGGAGGTGGAGCGGCTGCTGCGCTTGCAGGGAGAGGCCGCCCGCGTGCTAGAGAAAACTGAGCGAGAGAAGGCACACCAGGCCAAGGTGGAGGCGCTAGAGTCGAAACAGCAAAAGAAGAGGGCTAAGGCGGCCAAAAAAAAGGCAAAAAAAGCTCGAATGCGTTTAGAAGTTGAACCAAAAAAAGTATCTGCACCTTCTTCAGAGGATGAGGAAGAGAATAGTGATGATAGTGAAAGTGATATTGAGGAAGTTGTAACTGTGGAAAAAATGAAGGGTTCAAAAGGCGAATAGGGTAAGTTTTAAGTTTGTTGATATTGGTGTCGTAACGAGGAAAAAAAAATGTAGTGATTACAATTTTGCTGTTTTTTTGAATTATTTTGAATACTAAATTTTTTTTTTTTTTTTTAATCACCAAAATTGTTTCTTTCTATTTTTGAAAGTTTTTTTTTTTTTTTTTGCTGTTATTATCTTTTTCCTTCCTTTTCATCTTTACTTTTATTATTTGATATTATTATTTTTTGTTTTGATTTCTTTGATAACATAAATAAGACGATGATAGAACACATTTTTATGAGCGTAGTAGCAAGTATATCTTTTATTATATGGTTTATTCCTCTCTTATTATATTATCCTATTTGTAAATTACGTATCTTACTCCCAATTCGTGAAATATTACCTATAATTTGCATATTACATCACATAGCCTATGGTATAACATTAGTGCATATATTTTTATTATCTCAATATGATAATGTTAAGGCATGGCAATGTTACGGATTATCTTTTTTACAGTTTATATCAGGTATTACTCTTTTCTTTTCATTTACATACCGGTTTACTACTTTGTGGCAGCGATGTAATAATTTAAATAGAACTGTAACAACTAGAACTTGTGTTATATTTGGACTTAGTCTTGTCCCATTTACATGGATATTTGTTTATCAAATTGCTACACAAAGAATGGGTGAATGTATACTTCTTGAAGGAGGTACTGCAGTATTTGGAGCTGTTTCTATATTAGGAACTATATTTTTAACACCAGTTACTGAAGTTCCACAAGTGCGTTTAGCTACTGCAAGAATTGTGGAACTCATAGCTCTTTTTATTGTAGTATGTTTAATGAGTATAATACAGTCACTACCAGATAAACCTTTGGTATGGATTTTTTCTTTATTATTAGTTAGTATATCAGGTGATGTGTCATTCTTAGTATTTGTTAGTCAACCTCTATGGTTTACTTTAGGTGTATATTATTTGGAATGGCGGGTATCACAAGAGCATGTTGTAAAATTAATTTTTCTTAGTAGTGAAAAAATAATAAATAGATTAGTACATAATTTTTCTTACCTTAATACTACTTCAGATGTAATAGTACCTTTAGTCTCAGAGGTGAATGATACTCCTCTTAGTAATGAATCAACATGTAAAAATTCTTCTATAAGGATTGGTTTGCCTAGTTTGGGCGATGGAAATATTTTTTTGGAAAAATCTATTCATGATACAGATATTAAAAATAATTCAAATAGCTCTATTTTAAAATCTGTTACAACAGATATTCGAACAGGAAATGGATTTTGGATGCATGTAATGAATCGTGTAGTAGGTGGTGGAACGGGTTCTGTTAAATCACCTCTAACTACTGATCTTCCTCCTCCTCTTCCTCCTTCTTCTTCTTCTTCTGGTGTTGATAATAATGTTGCTGTAATAAGTAATAATAACAGTATTGATATTTTTACTTCTTCTTTATCAGCTTCAGCTGATAATAATATTAGTAATACTACTACTACTACTACTACTACTACTTATAAGAATACTAATAATATTGAAAAGAAAACTGAAAATTCACTTCGTAAAGTCTTCCAACCTATTAAATTAATGGAAAGTGGAGAATATTCAATTATTAATCGTAGTTTTAAGGCGAAATCTAAGAGCGAAGTATCATTAGAACCTTCTATGATAGTCGCTGCAGAAGCAAAGTCAAAATATGCTATGACACATCAACAGCGTTTCACGAAAGAACTTCCATTTTTAACAAAGGAAAATGCACATGAATTCTCAACTTTATTACAAATTATTCAAGATTCTGATTTATATCAATTACAACATTTTATGACTAGTCGTAGTTTAGGATTATTAGAACATGTAGATAGTAAAGGATGTTCTGCATTACATCACGCAGTAAGAGCAGGAGATACCCGTATTATTCGTTTTCTTTTAGATATGGGAGGTGATGCTAATATGTTTAACTTGGAAGGAATGACTCCTTTACATGAAGCTGCTTCTCCTAATTTTAATAATGAAAGTGATCGTAGTGCTATTATGATGGAATTACTACGTAAAGGTGCTATTGTAAACCTTCCTACACCAAATGGTTTAACAGCTCTTCACCTTGTTATATTATCTGGACAACTTGGAGCTCTCAATACACTTTTAAGACTTGATGCAAATCCATTACACAATCATACAACAGAAGGTGATGGTTTATCTTGGTATGATGTTCATATATTACAAGCTGGTGTAGCAGTATCCGAGTCTTTTAAAAAGTCCCCACTTATGTTAGCAGTTGAAATGGGAGCTGATATGTATGTTTCAAGTATGGTAAATTCATTACAAATAAGAAAAACAGTAGAAGGTATGAAACCTCGACCTTTAAGTGGAACACGATGTACGCATGGAATGGCTTTACTTCATATTGCTTTAGCATTAGGAAATACACGTGTAGTAGAAGTTCTCCTTAATGAAGCACAATGTTCTCCATGGGTTATAAATGAGGAAACTCAAATGAATGTTTTTCATTTTGCCGCAATTAGTGATCGCACAGATTCTTTGGCAGTATTATTACGACATCTACAGTTACCTGATATTCTTCCACCTGATAATATTTTTGTAGAAAGTAACACAGAAAATTCTTCTTTTGCTTCTTCAGTAAAATCTAAAAATATTTCAAGAGCTTCTAATTCTCCTGCTAGAGAATTTGATAAGGAGGCTGCTTTAAAAGCAGGAGCTTCTGTACAATATGGTGCTGTTACCCTTTCTACACGAGCAATGGGATTTGGAGAAGCTGTTGCAAAGTTAAGACATCATGTACTTCATCTCTCAATTAGTGCTGATGCTTTATCTGAATTAGAAGCTGCTGTAGATAGTTCAGTAAATAATTTAAGAAAATCTGGAAAACATAGTGAGGCTAGTCTATTACAAACTTCATTACTTGTAGTGGGTAAACGATTACGTGATGAACAGTGTGGTCGTATTCATTCTCATAAACATGAAAATAATTCTTTATCTCATCGTCGAATCTCAACAAGGACTGCTACATGTAATTCTACCACCTCAGAAAATATTATGACACAATTATCAAATGCTGTAAATGCAGCTGATGCATGGGGGATGACACCATTACATTATGCAATTTTAAATCGTAATGCGAATATGATATTTATTCTTTGTGGATATGGTGCAGAGTTTTTTTTTGAACCTAATTTACATAATGATGATATTGTTAAATATAAAAATGATGATTCATCTAATTGTGAAAAGTCTGTAAAACCTTCAGACCTTTTACCTTCCTTGATGAATGAAAAAAAAAATAATGATGATACTATATCAACTTGTCAAAGTTCAAATACTGTATCTAGTCGACAGGATAATAATTCTACTTTTATTAATACTACTAATAATGTAATTTCTTCCCAATTATATGGGGAAAGGCAAGAATCTCTTGAGTTAAAGGGTCCAAATTCACCCGAAAGTAAATTAAGTCAAGTAGACCAGTCACCGTACTCAACAAACTCAGAACCTATTGAATTACCTCAAGATCAACTGTCTAAAATGTTAGAAGCATCTAATATTGATGAAATTTTTACAGATGACGTGGGTGCTTTTTTACAATCTCTTGAAGCTGTAGTTCCTGGTGAGACAGTTGTGGAGGATGAGACGCATGAAAGTTTTTTACATCAAGTTTTACGAGGAGACAAGGATGCTGTGGACTGGCTACTTCAAGCAGTATCTGAAGGTACAAAACATCATCAGGAATATATTAAATTTGAAGAAACTCAACAGAAAAGACGGCATAGAAACCAAGGAGCTACACAAAACAACTAATAAATCATTGTCTTTAATCTTTCCTCTCTTATTTCATTGATATTATTATTATTTTTTTAATGTAATTTTATATAAGATTTTTTTTTTAATTTTTCATCCTCTCTTAGTTTAATTTATTTAAGTGTACATACTTTTTATCTAGGGTAAAAAAGTATGTTTAGTACATAATACTATTATTGTTTTTTTTTTCTTTCTTTCTGTAGTATCACCTCCTTTCTTTTTCTTTTTTTTTCTTGTTCTTTGTTTTGTATATGAAATAAGAAAAAAAAAATAATAATAAGAAATCTACCCACTAATTTTTCGTTATAGTGTTGAAACTGTTTTTTTTTTTTTTGTATATTTGTTTCTCCTTAACACTTAATGTTTATCAGTGTTAAAAGAAAATCATGTATATATATATTTTTCTTTATTAACTCTATTCTTATTTGCTTCCTTCCCCTGTTCACTTTTCCCTTTTCCCTGTTTTTTTTTTTTTTTCTTTATCACTTTTTATTTGTAATATTTTATTTTAACATTGAATGTCATCATGAATGTAAAGAATCTAACATCAAGAGAGAATAAAATAAAAAAATTTACATACCTACACATATCTATTAATTCTTTGTAATAAAGATGAAACAAAAGGAGCAAGCGTCCCCTCGTGCCAAGGAAGCAGCTCTTGTTTGCAGAGAGTCCAAAACCAAAAGTAATAATAATAAAAGTATTACTAATACTAATACTAATGAAGAAAAGAAAGTCACAGGGCCTATTGTATCCTTCTGGCGCCTCGCCTCATTGGAATTTTTTATTTATATTATCTCCCACCTTGTGTGTCTCGGTCTGGTATTCTTTGCCCCTAGCGACATCCCCATCTCAGCCCCAGGCGCAGGACTCCTCCGTCAACACCGGGGAGCCGCAAGAGGAGGAGGAGGAGGGCGGCCATCCCCCTCACGCACACCTTTTAGTGCTTTTGAAACAAATACAAATATAAAAGCAGCAGCAGCAAAGCCATCATTGGCACATCAAGTAAGTTCAGATGTCATCCTTACACTACTTTTGGTATTTACATCTAATGGATATCTCCTGGCACTTATAAGTCGTGTGAGTACGATTGTAGCGAATAATAATAATAATAATAATAATAATGGAAAAGCTGTGGAGGAGGAAAAGGAGGAAAAAACAGAAAAGAAAATGGAGCAAAATGGTAATGAAAAGATGGGAAGGTGGCAAGTGGATTGTGCAGAGTTTATATATAATGCTATGTTTTTTACTCCTGCTTTTTTATGTGTTGTTGTCGGTTTATTTGTTGTGGCCCAGCCCCCCAATCAAGTGCGAGCCTTTGGACCTTCTTTGGTATTAATGAAATTTGTGGTAGGGCTTGTCGTTTTGCACGCAAGTAGAAACGTTAATGTACTTGGTTCTTTCCTAAAGGGATTTCAAGCTATTATTATTGCGGCACTTGTTTATCTTGTTGTGGAGGCGAATCTTTTCTCTAGCTCCTAAAAGATAATAAGAATTTAGGTGAAAAAGAAGAATAAAACTCTCTTTTTCCTTCCTTCCCTAATAGTAAAAAAAAAAAAAAAAAAAAAAATTAAAACGAAATCTGTAGACTATTGCATGAGTCTATTATTTTTACAAATGTGAGTTGAAAAAAAAAAATATATATATATATATATAGAATCAGATATATTTTCTTCGTTTTGACTTACCCCTTCATATATATATATTTTTTTTTTGGAAAATTATTCATTTTAACTTTTATTTTTTTGCCATTTATATAATATTAGGAGAGGAATAACACAAAGCACATTAATTACACACACAATATATATATATATATATGCCTGGACCAGGACTTCTTTCTGATGGATGGTTTCGTGAAGAGAACGAACAGTGGCCTGGACAGGCAATGTCACTAAAAGTAAGTGAAGTTTTATATGATGCTCCAACAAAGTTTCAGCACTTATCTGTATTTAAAACAGATCCTAAAGGTCCTTGGGGTAATGTAATGACACTTGATGGATGTATTCAATTTACAGATTATGATGAATTTGTTTATCATGAGATGCTGGCTCATACTTCTCTTTGTGCGCATCCAAATCCAGAGCGAGTTCTCATTATAGGTGGTGGTGATGGTGGTGTAATGCGAGAAGTACTTCGACATCAAACTGTTAAGCAATGTGAACTTGTTGATATTGATGGTGATGTTATGGAATTGAGCAAAAAATATTTTCCAAAAATTTCTTCTGCTTTTTCTGATCCACGAGCTACAGCTCGTGTGGGTGATGGGGCAGCATTTGTAAAAGAAGCACCAAGTAGTACATATGATATTATTATAATTGATACAACAGATCCTGCAGGACCTGCATCGGAATTATTTGGTGAAGAATTTTATCATAGTGTATTACGTATTCTTAAACCTGGAGGTATATGCTGTAATCAAGGTGAATCTATTTGGTTAAATATTAAATTAATTGAAAGAATGTCTGATTTTATTAAAAATAAAGTTGGATTCGCATCTGTAAAGTACGGAATGATTTATATACCTACATATCCTTGTGGAAGTATTGGTTCACTTATGTGTTGTAAAGATGTAGGTTTTGATGCAACTAAACCATTGCGTCCTGTTGAGGAAATGCCTTTTGCAAAAGAATTAAAGTATTATGACTCAGAAGTGCATAAAGCAGCATTTGTACTCCCACGTTTTGCCAAACATATTAACAATCAATAAAAGATAATTTTAATATTCACTATAAAGGATGAAAGTAATAATTGATATACCTTTAACTTGCTCAATTGTCTATAAAGGGGGTTTTGAGTCTCTACGTTTAAATAGAGAAACAAATATATTATTATTATTATTATTATTTTATTTATTTATATAAGTTTCTATATATATATATATGTATGTCTTTTTTTTTTTTTACTTATTCTATATTTTATTTTTAAATTTTGATAAGCTGTTCTATTAGCTACACTAATAAGTTTACAGTATATTAAAGAAAAAAATAATAATAATAATAATAAAACAATCAATTAAACTAGAAAAAAAAAAGGAGAGGGTGAAGGGAAAAAAAAAACATGTCACTGGCGGCTTTAGTAAATAATGTCTCTTTACATCGTGTACGATTTCCTAAATCTGTAGAAAATAACAGTAAAAATTCATCATTTATTTGCGCAGATTTAGAACCTATTGTCGTTCTTACAGAAAATAATAATAATAATAATATTTGTAGTAGTAGTAATAATAATATAAGTGAGGGATGTGGTTTAATTGAATGTTACTCTTCTCTTAAAACTTTACTAGGATGTTTCTGTGGGCCACTATTAAAGAAACAAAGTGAATTAGCTCTACAAGGCCATATTTCAAGTAAATTTGATATGTATTGGATAAATACTACTTCTCCTATTTCAGCAGATGGTCTTTATATACAGGTCCCATCATGTAAATTTATTTCTGAGTGTTTACGTTGTGCAGTGAATGGAACAGTAATGGATATGATTTATTATAATAGTCTAAGTAGTCGTTGGTGGAAAGAAAATAATAGTAGTGTTACTAATAGTGAAAATCAAAGTAATTGTGATAATTTTATTGATGTATATGATGAAGGTTATATATACGGTTTTGCTCAGTTTATTAGTATAGGAAATCCAAATGAAGGTTTATTATTAACCGCTTTTTCTACTTCTCCTTTATTTAATATGCTACGTACTATAGTTTTAGAAACAGTACCACATATTATTCGAACTTCTAGAGATGTTTATGCTGATTCTCATAAAACATGGCAAGTTGAACAATTAAGGACAATAGCTGCAGTATATAATGAAGTTTTATCACCTCTTTCAGATCTTTTAGATGCAAGAAGCTCTATTTGTAGTACTCCTGCAAATAAATTTTTTAATTTAAATATATCCAATTCAAAAATTTCTATTATACGTCCAGATGATTTACGTTGCCCTTTTATAAATACACCTTTATCAACTCTATTTTTAAGTTTTTCATATGATGCTCTCCGTGTTATTTATTCCCTATTATTACAAGAAAAAAGAATTGTTTTTATTGGAGCAACCCCACAACATGCCTCCGCATGTGTTATAAGTGTTCAAGCGATGTTAGTTCCTTTTCTTTGGACTTTACCTATTATTCCTTATATGCCTGCTGAAGCTTATGATGTTCTTACAATTTTAGGTGGTGGTGGTGGTTTTATTTTAGGTGCAACAGCAGATTTAATTCCTCATCTCATGTTATATAGTGGACAAGCGAATACTTCTTCATTTTCTTCCTCTTCTTTTCCTTCTTCTCCTCAACGCCGAAATCCTGTAAATTCAACAATGGGAGAAGTTGAAAATGAAGATGATAATAAATATCGTATTTGGTTTGCAGATGCTCGTACAGGTGTTGTTGGGGTTGCACCACGTGACACCGATAGAGTTCCTTTTATAACACTTGATTTAGTTCCCCCGAGTGAAAAAGTTAAAGAAGCAATAAAGCGAGCTGTTTCTAAGGAGCAACGTCATATGTTTCATATTTCATTAGCTTCAACTGTTGCACATCTTCTTGGTGATTTACCTTCACGATCTTCTACACTTATACCTTGTCCTCCTGCGGCGATGGTGGATGAAGTTCATGGTGCATTTTTGGAATATAATGTTCATCGCCTTGTTGGAAACTACCGAAAAGGATTATTACCTCTTGGAGGATGTAATAATAATAATAATAATAATAATAATAATAATTGTTCTATTAGTAATAATATTTATAGTAATAATATTATAAATAATAATAATAGTGGTAATCGTTCTTCACGATTACAAGGTATTGCCGCTTATACTATTGATTACACTCGTTTTTTACCAGGTAATTTAGAAAATAATTCTATCCTTGCACGTAATATTGCAGGAACTCGAATGTTTCATCACTGGGAAGATACTGTATTATCTTTAGAAACAATTGGTGTTATGCGTTCTCTACTTGGAGAATTTGTACGCAGTCGTGTTCGATCTTGCCAACGTGGTTCTTCTTCTTCTTCATCATTGCGAGGAAGGGAAACACTCGCAATGCATTATTATCTTTCTCATCCACGTATGATTGGAATGCTTTGTTTTTTTTATATTCGTAGTACAAGACGTTACCCAGAGCTTTATAATGATTTACAAGTTAGTGAACTAATTCGGTTAATTGAAGATGCTGATGTAAATTATAAAGGAAATAATCAGTCTTTCAATAATAATATGATAACGAATACTGGTTCTAGTACTGGATTTAGTGGTGGAATAGGAGGTAGTAATAGTAGTAATAATAATGGTAAGGGTTTGATGCGAACACTCTTCTCTAAAGCAACAAAGGCAGTAAAAAATAGTTTATCTACACATTATTACCGTATACCTGTACAGGCTTTTATACAAGCATATGGAAGTTTTTCCAATAAAACAAGTTATGAAAAGGATCCCAGCAAACCTGCAACATTAAATAAAGAGTTTAAGAGTAGTACAGCAGCTGTTGCCGCTACTAGTTATGGTTCAAATCAACAGCAAGATCAATCTATAATTCCTTCAATGTCATTAGTTTCATCTGCATGTGATACTGAAGATGAATTATATGGGGCATATACCAATCTTTTTTCTGAAATGGAAGATAGTGAACCTTTTCCTCGCATAACTCCAAATAGTAATGAATCAATAACATCTATTGTTTGTAGACGATTACCTCTAGATATTATTCATCAATTTGGGCGTTATCATTCACTTTTAGACCCTACAAAAGAAACTGTATACTTAACAGGACGACGCAGTGATACAAGAGGAAATCCATCAAGGGAAGAATTAGAAATATTGATGAATTTTGGGAAATTATTTGCTTCTGAACCTAGTATATGGCCTATTTTAGAATCCAAACGGGAATACTTACTTCAAATATCACAACTAGAATCAAAAACACCTTCAACTTCGCTTTCATTTCCATCACAGCATAAAGAAGAAAAACAAGAACAAATACAAAAATCTTCCCATATTGAGAGCTTTGATGAATCTCAGTTTCAAGCACAACCACTCCCTTTTTCGATGGACCTTGTCACACGTGCCCCAGAACTTCCACCACTCCCTAATGTCTTTCAATCTCCTACTAATACCCATACCATTCCTCCTGCTCCTCCTCTTTCTTTTTCTCAAGAATTTGGACAATCTCCTGTGGCTCTATCTGGCGCACCTACTCCAGGAAGTTTCCAAAATTTAACAGTAAGTAATGGAAATAATATTGCTATGGATGAACTATTTGCTTTTGTAGCGCCTCAATCTGGGTCTCAGCTAAGCGGGGGAGATAAAAAAAAAGAACTGGAAGACTTCTTTCAGTAAAAAAATAATAATATATAAAGAGGAATGAAAGAGGTAAGATGCTTCCTCTTGTGCTTAGCATTCATTTTTTTTTTATTTTTCAGTATTCAGGAAAGTGAATTTTATTCTTTTTCTCTGAAAAGTATTTGAATGGGTCTCTTTTATCAATGTTCTTTCTGTAATGTGCCAAACCCATGATGGTTCTTAGCTGCATCTCCCTGTTTCCCTCCCTTTTTTGTTTTCTTTTTAATTTCTCTTTTTCTTTCTATGACTTAGGGACTGTTCTAAACCTAGGAAAAGCAAATAAAAGAGAAGTAAACTAATCAAATGTCAGACCCTTCTTCACCACCACCACCACGGCTGCCACCACCACCCCCTCCTCCCTCAGTGAAAAAAGCACCACCACCACCACCAGCAGCAACAACAATAGTGAAGGAGGCACCACCCCCTCCTCCCTCAGTGAAAAAAGCACCACCACCACCAGCAGCAACAACAATAGTGAAGGAGGCACCACCCCCTCCTCCCTCAGTGAAAAAAGCACCACCACCACCACCAGCAGCAGCAGCAGCAACAATAGTGAAAGAGGTATTACCACATCCTCCGTCGACAGTAAGTACTATAGAATTGAAACAAAGACTGTCAGAAAAATCTTTACATCAAGAACCACCTTCATTTCCAATTTCTACTGCAAAACAGGCAAATTTTGTACCACCTGTGTCATGGGAGCTTAAACGAGTGGGAGGTCGTCTTGTTCCTGAAATTTTGTCAGCAGTTGCAATGACTTCTGCAGGTTTAAGTGGACCATCTTCCCCTTTTGAGCCGAGTACTGTAGCAGCTCTAGAGGATGATGAAGATACTATTGAAGGGGTGGTATCTCCACGGCACCCTAACAGGCAGCAAGGCCAAAATGAGTTATTAGATGGACATCTGAACACTTCTTCACCATCGCCAATAGGAAATGAAAATGTGTTAAATAATAATAATGATACTGAGAGCCCTGTTTCTTCTGAAAAAGTTCGTGATAATTTATTACGACTTCTAGAGCGTTTAGCCTCTTGTGGAGAAAAATCTTCATCTATTCCAGTTCCTTCTTCACCTAATGATATTAAAAATCAAAGGAGAAATTTACAATCTTATGATGTTGATTCATATGAAGTTTTAGATGACCTTTTCTTGCATCTTTTATCAGTTCTTGAAAAAGTTGTACGAAAATTTGTACGTCGTTCTATGGATAGAAAGTGGGAAGAAAAAGTATTTAAAGGGAAGAAAGAACAATTTTCTCCTTTAAAAGAAGTTCCAAGACTCTGGTTACTGGCCTGGCAACAGGCGCAACATAATGATGATGAAGCATGGTTGGAATGGAAATCTGCCCTTTGTCGTTCTTGGCGTCGTATTAAACGTGAAAGTGCATCACGTGAGCGTAGTGAGGCTTTAAATGCCGCTATTTTTCGTCTTGATCCTACGATTGCTTTATCAAGAAGATATAATTTAAAATTATCTTGTGATAATACAGATAAGTATCATAATGAGCAGCAGAAAGTAATGGAAAAACTTCACAAACTTCTTTATCGCGTTTTTTGTACATGCCCTGTACTTCTTCTTGATGAGCAAACGCAATATTTAGCAAGAGTAGCTAAGGTAGATTTGGAATTTGTACGTCAGTATGTAGTTAAACCGGTAGAAGAAGACGATTATGAGGAAGACATTACAAGTTTTATTTCTAATTTAAATCGAAAGAAAAAAAATACTGTAATAGATTCTGATTTATCAAGTCTTGAAGAAGTAGAAAGATTATTTGCTGCCAAACGATATGCATTACTCTGCCGTTATGATGCAGGTGAACCACCTCCATCATCAGTATCATCTATGCTAATACCATCAGTATCATGTTCTCCACAGCGTGAATCTTTAATGCTACAAGTTCCATATAGTCCTCCTCCACGATATGTTGATCCAATTCCTGCTCAGTTACGTCCTCAACGAATCTCTTCATTGAGTTGGTCTCCAGTTTTATATGATAGAGAAGCAGTAGAGGAAAGTTTAGCAGCGCGTTTAACCTCTTCTAAAGATTATTCTATAACACCACCTACTAAACATGATGAACATATGAGACGTAATACATCAAAATCTAGAGAAGCATTTGAATTAAATGGTCAAAATGTGATTCAACAACAAAATAATATGAGGGGCACTAATACTTCATTATCACCACATCCATTTTCTGGAAATGCAACACATTTAACGAGGCGTTTGCCTTCTACAATTAGAACGCCTAGGTCCGTATCATCATGGTAAATAAATAGTATTACTATGCGCATAAAAATTTCTTGTATGCATATCTAACTACCATATCGTTTTTTTTTTTTTTGTTGGTTCTATTATTATTATTGCCTATGGTATTTAATGACTTGACTTGTTTGTAAATTTAAATTATTTTACTCTTATTTTACTCTTTTAAAATATTATTATTATTATTATTATTATTATTATTATTATTATGTGTATACAGACTCTTCTAAAGAAAGAGAATATATGTAATTTTGTCCCCCTCCCCCCCTTTGTTATTTTTATTATTTTTATTATTATTCTTGGTGTAAGCCCTTTCATCTGAAAGTGGTAGCGGGTGTGTTGAGGGAAGGGAGATAAAAGAATATATTTATTAAAACTAAGGGTAAGGATTTATTCAAAGACCAAATAGATTAAAAAATAATACATATATATTTTCATATAATTCTATACTCAACAGGACGCACACACGTTACCTTTTTATACCGTACCCCTATTTATCATTAGTAAAAGTCTGTTACTGGGGACAAAAAAAAAAAAAAAAAAAAAAAAAAAGGGGGGAAGGGTCTGAGAGGCTTTTCTTTAGTAGGAATTCTGTCTTGTGGTTTTCGCAATTTAAGCTAATAAAAAGAGAAAATATTTGTAATTTTATCCGATTATTACGACTTATAGCTTTTTTTTTGTTGTTGTATATATATATATATATATATATATATCAAAGACGAACGTTTGTTACAATTAGTTAATTCATCATTCCTAATTAAAGAGGATTGAAAAATTTTACAAGTTACTAATATTTTAAATAAAGAGATGACAACAGTAACATCCTCTTCTTCACTAATTTCTGGACAACCTTCATCGGTGATACAAGAGCCACTTGTTCCTTCTATTAATTTTGCTATGGTTTGTCCTGGTGTTTACCGATCTGGTTACCCTACTAGAAAAAATTATTGCTTTCTCCGTGCTCTGCGTCTCCGTACTATCCTTTATCTTTGCCCAGAGGATTACGCAGAAAGTAACGTTAAATTTTGTGAAGAAAATGGTATCAATATTCTTCGTTTTCCTACAGAAGGTAATAAAGAGCCTTTTATGGATATTTCAGAACAGTTAATGCATCGTATTCTCAGTTCACTCATTGACACCCAAACCCATCCTGTTTTAATTCATTGTAATAAAGGGAAGCATCGCACTGGGGCGGTGGTGGCATGCCTGCGATTATTGCAGGGGTGGTCGCTGGTGTCTATATTTGAGGAGTACCGGAGGTTCGCCGGGGACAAGGCGCGGATGGGGGACCAGCAGTATGTGGAGTTATACCACCCCATCGTCCGGGTGCGGCCCCCCTATGTCGCTAAGTGGCTCTGCGTGACACCTAATGTAACTTTTGTGGAAACTGAAGAGGAATTACAGGCGGCGGAGGCGCAGCAACTCGGGTGGAGCCTCATCGCCCCACCACCACAACAACAACAAGTACAACAGGAACAACAGCTTCCACCAAAAACACCTTTAGTAGCAGCAACATCAATAGCGGAATCTGAACCACAGGTAAAATTGAAAGAAGAAGTACAACAACCTATGGAGGAAATTTCAATGAAACGTAGTAACAATAACAATAACAATAACAATGTTGAAAAAATAACATCAAAATCATGTGCAGCTTTAGGGGCGGCAGCGCCCATAACAACTACGATGGCAGCTCGTCGTAGTGGTGGAAACAGTGAGTTGAGTAGTATTCAAGGGAAAACAAGGGAAAATACGACGACTATACGAAAGGAAATTGGAGAAGGTAAAAAAAATCAAAAATAAGACTTTTCTCTGCTTTAATACAGTTGCAATAATATATATTTTATTCATATGTCTGATATATATATATATATATATATATATGACAATTTGCTTTCTTCTTCTTGTTTATATTAGGGAAAACAGGAAGGAGGGGAAAAGAAGTGCTCGGGCTTTTTGGTATCAATTATGAACATATGTTTTTTTTTTTTTTTTTTTTCAGCGTGTGCTGTGTGATGCAATTTGTTCGCAATTTTTTTTTCTTTACTCTCTTTTTGCCCCCCTAAAAAAAAATATATATATATATATATATTATTTTTATTCCCCCTCTTTTTTTTTTTTTTTTTTTGGAGGCGAAAAAAGTTGCTCTGGCCCTTCATCATTTTCTTTCTATTTTTCTTCTTTCGTTCCTTTGTCCCCTCTCTATCTATATTTTCATTTTTTTTTTTTTTTGCTTCCCTCTCGTACTTTCGCTTTGATGAGTATTGCCAGTGATGAGTAAAATGTGAACACCTGGGAAACTCATTACCTTGCCTTTTTTTTTTTTCTTTAATTTCTTTCTTACTTGATCTCTTTATATTTATTTAAACCCTTAAAATGTATACATACATAAATGGTTTTTTCCTTTATTTTTTCTTCTTAAAGATATATATATATATATATATAGAATCACATACCATTCTGTAAGAAATAGATAGCACAACTATAGTTAACGAAAATAATGGGAATGATACATGCATCTTTCTGAGATGAAAGTGAGTGTCACTTATGAAAAATCTGACTTGATTGCTAGCAAAATAAAATTATTGGGGAAATAATAATAATATTAGTTACAGTGGACATTATCATTAGAAATTAACAAGTCAATACTATGATGTTTCATTTCTTTACCTATCGTGAATTAAGTTTCTATTTTGTTTTTTTATTAATATTTTCGCTTTCTAGTGTAAATTTTCTGGTTTTAACCATTCTGGATGCTTATGCTAAATAGAAGTCATATATAGGATTTATCTACACGAATATACTGAAATACTATTTCACTATTACATCTATTTCTATTCTTGTAATAATATGACTTTTTTAATGACATATACATTTTCAATGATATTCCATCTAGATATGAATGCTATGATGTAAATAATAGTACTACTAGTAGTAGTAGTTGTATTACTAGTAAAAGTGATAGACCAGAGAAGGATTTATAAATTATTAGAGACAACTGTATAAAATGGTTTAGAAATTCTTAATCCTGTAAAATGATATTGTTAAGATGGATTTTGAGTGGTTATTAGCTCTACGAGAAGCTCTTTTCCCCCACAGGGTATTTATTATTTTCTTTAAATTCTTCTTCTTTATTTACAAATGTTTTTTTTTTTTTTCTTTGTTTTTATTAGCGGCGTTTTACACCAAACGCAATAAGGGAAAGGAAAATAAATAATTAAATAATTAAATAGTAATAGTAATAGTAGGGTGCTCTTATAGATCTCAAAAAAAAAAGTAAGAATAAAATTATTAGTAAGATGCCTTCCTTACTACGTACCAATTATGCCCTCATGATGTTTTATGTACGGGAGAAGTTATGGCGGCATGCCGAGTTAGTGTGCACCGACACCATTAAGACGACGGACAGTTGGATATTTCGAGTCTGGCGGGCCCTCTGCTATGATCAGCAGGGCTCCTCGAATGAGGCGTTGCGGGAGTTTAAGGCGGCGGAGTCGCGACGGGAGACGGCGGTGCCGGCATTGATGGGAATTTCTCTCATTTACAGGCGGACGAAAGACACGGAGGGGCTGGCGGCGGTGGAGCGGGCCCTCGCCGATGGCCGCTACGCGGAGGATGTGGACGGGTGGGTGCAGGCGGCGGCTCTCGCGTGGGCGGCGGGGGACCTCAGCGGGGCCCGGGAAGTCCTCGCCCGCCTGCAGGACTCCCATGAGGATCACAGGGATGAGTGCACCAACCTCGCTACGGTGCGGGCGTGGGTGGACCTCAGCACTGGCCGTGGTGCATTTCTTGAAAAGTGTGGAACTCTTTTTCGTAAAGTTATGGAAATGGAGGATCAGGATGGGCAGATGATGGACCTTGATGCCTCCATGGGGCGGGTAGCTTTCTATGAACGCAAATATCAGTTTTACCCTGCACAGCAATTACTAAATAAATTAATTGTCAGTTATCCAAATTTTACACCTGCCCTTATTGTGAAGGCGAGACACCTTTTAAAGGCAGAAGATTGGGATCAGTGTTCAGAAACTACGAAGCGTATTCTTGCTAAGGATAAGACAAATTTAGAGGCTTTAGCACTAAATACACTTTTTTTACTCGTAAAGGATGCTCGTTATGAAGCTGCTACGGCGCAATTACCTCGTTTACTTGAGGCTGTTCAAGAAAAAGAACCAAAAAATGCTGCATTATTTTTTGAATATGCACAATGTTTTTCTCGTTTAGGAGGAAATCATTTACCTTTACTTAGTGTTACAATGCAATTTGCAGAAGCTGCTCACCGTATGGCTCCACATAAAGGTGATTATCTTGCAGAATTAGGTTATCAACAAACTTTACGTGGTGAATATAAGTCAGCTATAGCAACTTTTAAAAAAGCATCTGTTACAGCTGATAGTAGTATGACTCCTTTACTAGGACTTATTAGATGTCTTATTCTTACTGGAAGTTTAGATGAAGCTGCACAACAAATTGAATTTCCTAATGAAATTCAATCACCAAATCAACGTAATGCGGAATTAAGTGTACTTAATGCTATATTACAATGGAGAAGACAAAAAAATCAAGCAAAAACTTTGCTTTTTTTAGATCAAGCTGCTGAAGGTATTAAGCATGATGTAGGAGCACATCCAACTGGAATGGAATTATATATTAAACTTAACCCACCATTAATGCTAGATATAGCAAAAGAATATATGCAACATTGTCGAACAGAACCTCCAGAACCAAATGTACGTAAAGCAGATCCAGTTGCAGAAAAATGTAAAAGACATCTTGAATTATTAATTCGTCATTTCCCTGGTTGTCTTGAAGCACAACTTCTTCTTTCAAAAATTTATTTTGTATCTGGTGACTTAAATAAAGCACAAACTATGGTTACAACAAGTATTCGTCATGAACATACACTTCCAGAAGCTTTCCTTCTTTCTGCACAAATTTGTTTGTATATTGGAAATACTTCTTTGGCTTATCAAGCATTAGAACAAGCTCTTACACTTGATTTTGAGGTAAAAGATCAACCACAATATAATTTATTACATGGTATT
Organism: Trypanosoma avium; assembly: GCA_030849755.1. Taxonomy (NCBI): domain Eukaryota; phylum Euglenozoa; class Kinetoplastea; order Trypanosomatida; family Trypanosomatidae; genus Trypanosoma; species Trypanosoma avium. Next base: position 49,036 of record JASANY010000877.1, on the reverse strand, counting down.
GTATTAGGAATGAAAAATAAAAATCAACAAGCTTTAGAAGCATTACAATTAGCGTTAAAAATAACAAAAGATAAATCACGTGTTACAAGTAAAGGTAGACCATTACAATTTCTTAGTTTACAAGATCATGTAAGTCTTTATTTACAATTAGCACAAACATATTTAAAATTACATGATACTGATGAAGCACGTGCTACAATTTCTGAAGCCACATCTCTTTTTAAGAATACAACACAAGCAGGTCGTGTTACAATTGCTAATGCAATGATAGCAGCTCGTACAGATATAGATAAAGCTATTGATATTCTTCGTCAAGTACCCCCACGAAGTGAATTTTTTATGGCTGCTAAAACACGTATGGCAAATCTTTTCCTTATTCATAGACAAAATCGTCGTATGTATGCAGAATGTTTTGAACAACTTGTAGAAGAAGTTCCAACACCCCAAAGTTATCTTGAATTAGGTGAAGCTTATACAAATATTCAAGAACCAGAAAAAGCTATAGCTGCATATGAACAAGCCAAAGCGATGGACCCTAACGATGGTGAATTAGCTGTTCGTATTGGTCGAGCACTTGTATCAACTCATAATTATCAACGTGCTATAAGGTATTATCGTGATGCGGTTGCTGCGGATGGAACTAAGTTTGCAGTAAGAGCAGATCTTGCAACTTTATATTGGCATCTTGGGGCTCCAGAACGTGCTATAACAGTATTAACAGAAGCACCAGCATATAAAACTGAACCAGATGTTAGTGAAAGTGTAGAACAAGCTATAGAACGTGTAAATTGTGCTTTACTTATGTGTAAAATTCATCAAGGATGTAAAAAAGCAGATCTTGCTGCAGAAGCACTTTTGCGAGCTCGTTTATTTCAAGAACATGTTTTACATCATATGATGCGTAATGAGACACGTGAGACTATATATCAGCAAAAAACTGTCGCTATGACTATAGCTCTTGAACTTGGTAATTATTATGCTTCTACTGGAGATGTAGAACGTGCTAAAGAATGTTTTAAAGAAGCTAGAATGTTTGATGAATCAAATGAAACTGTATTACTTGCAAATGCTCGACTTCTTCTTGAAAATGGTGATATGAATGCATGTGAAGAACAATGTAATGCTGTACTTCGAATAAATCCTACATGTGAAGAAGCTGTTGTAATTCTCGCTGATTTAATGGTACGTCGTAATAGATTTGATGATGCAGCGAATCATTTTAGTCAGTTATTAGAGAAAACACCAAATAATTATGAAGCACTTGTACAATATGTACGTTTATTACGTCATGCAGGTCGTCTTAGTGATGCAGATAAAGTTTTAGAAAGGGCAGAAGGATTATTACCTCCAGGTCAACGATCATCACCTGGTTTAAGTTTTGCTCGTGGATTATATCATCGTTATTGTTATGAAAATACAGAAGCTCTTCGTGCTTTTAATTCTGCAAGAGTTCCTGTAGATGACACACCATGGAGTGAACCTGCGTTAGCTAATATGATTGAAATGTATCTTGTTCCAACGAATGAAGAGTTATGGGTTGATACTACACTTCGAGATGATGATAGAACTGAAAATGTTCGTATTGCAGAACGTCTTCTACTTCAAATGCCTCATGGAGAATTAAGAGATATTCTTCAAGGGTATTGTTGGTTAGCAAGTAAGAAACGACCTATGGTAGAACGTGCCATAAAAGAATTTACCCGAATTTGTAGCGCTTATGAAGCATCAGAAATTATTAAAACAAAACCAAATGAAAATAATGAAACTGAAGATGAAAATGATGATGATGAAGATGAAAAATTATTAAAAGATGTTGAAGAACAACAATTATCTCGTTCAGGAAAGGTACATGTACCTGCACGTGTAGGTTTAGCAATTGCATATTATATAATTGGTCTTGAAAAGAAAGCTATAGCAGAACTTAAACGAATTGTCTTATTACCATTTAATCCTGCTACTATTGATGCTGTTCATCGTGCTCGATTACTTAGTGCATACATAGATGTCCGTAAAAAGGATTTCAAAATGGCACAATTTATGTTACAAAAAGCTATTGAAACTAATAAAAGTTGTTCACAAGCTTGGCTTATGCTTGGTGGTGTATATGAAATGGAGAAAAATCATAGTGAAGCTGCTGATTGTTATGAAAATGCATGGAATCTTACAAAAGAGCGTGATCCAGCAGTTGGTTACAAATTAGCATTTCATCAAATGAAATCAGGTAAATTGGTACCTGCTATTGATGTGTGTCGCAAGGTTCTAGAAGCGCACCCAAGTTACCCTAAAATAAATGAGGTTGTAGATGTGTGTCATAGTTTGCTACGACCCTAATTAGGTATGGATGCAATGAGAGAGAGAGAGAGAGAGAGAGAGAGAGAGAGAGAGAGAGAGAAAAAAAAAAAGAAAAATAGAGTATGGTGGTCTTTATTTTCTCTTTTTATTTTTATTTTTATTTTTTTTCTTCTATTGGAACTTGTATGTAAACCAAGTAGAGTTACAAGGACAAATATATATATATATATCTGAGGGAGAAAGAAAGAAAGAGGATGGGGAGTGAGTGAGATAGAGAGTAAATTGTATGTGTGCAGCACTGCTCCTTTGTTTTCTTTTTTGTTTATAAATAAATTAAAAGAAAAGAATATATATGTCTTTATTTCTTTTTTCTTCTCTTTTTCTTTTTCTTAAGTAAGAAAGAGTGGGATTTGGTTGCCTTTTTCTACAGATTCTTGAGAAATAAGTAATAAAAGCCAACAATAATAGTTTCACCATGGTGCAATCGCGGCAGTTCACCAAGTGCGCCGATGTAGACCCGGTGATTGTCTGCCGCCTCTGTGAGGACTCTTGGGATAATCCCACAGAACTTCAACCCTGCGGCCACATATTTTGTGAGGCCTGCATTCGCGCCTATGAGGGACGCTGCACCTCCTCTAACTTTATTTCTATTTCAGGAGATAAAAATAAAACAGGGGTGGGGGTGTTGGCCTGCCCGACGTGCTCGCGTGGGGTGGAGCAGCGGGAGCATCCCAATCGTATTCTTGTCAATAAAGCACTGGCGGTGGTGGTGCGGTGTGGGGTGTGTGAGTGGAAGGGCTCACGTGAGCAAAGTCAAAAACACACGTGTCCTCCACCACCCCCTCCTCAAGTAAAACCATCCACTAAAGTAGAAGTAAAATCTCCTTTACACAGTAGCGATTCAACACAGCTGCGATCTAGCCTTAGTAGTGCATTGAGAAATTTTGATGAAGTAGGGACTCCTCCGCAAACGTATTTACCAGAAGAAAGTAAAACACGGCGACGATCAATACCTTCTTCATCATTAGCAGCTGGTGAAAAGAAATGGGAACAGTATGGTCTTACACAAGTAGAGTATGATCAAATTATGGGTGTTTTTATGCATTTTGATACTGATGGTAGTGGATTTTTAACAAGATCACAACTACGAGAACTTGCTTTTTGTTTAAATTATGTAAATCGAGAGGAAGATATTGATCGAATGCTTTCTGAAATGGGTTGCGATGAAAGTGGGGGGTTAATGTTTCATGATCTTTGTCTTTGGTTAGGAAGTCATCAACCTGACCCTCAAGCACTTTATGGTTTAACACAATTTAAGTACACTGAAGTTCTTTTACAATTTCGTAGTTATGATACAGAAAATAAAGGAGTTTTAGAGTGGGATTCATTTAAACATCTTTGTCTTAAAAATGGTTATGCTAAAAATGAAGCTGAGGTTGCAGAACTTTTTCGTTCTTCTGCTAATAATAATGATAAAACTGTTAACTTGCATCAATTTCTACTACTATGTCAGCGTCTGTGGGGAATAAGTGAAAATGACGAAGGAAAAAATCAGAGGAGAACTTCTCCACTACCAGGAAGTTCAACTTCAGTTCAATCTACACAAGCACAAGCATATCCACAAGCACTTCCAGCAGGAAATATAAATATAACTTCACCAATACAAATACAAACTCCTTTACGGCCACAACTTGGATTCAATGGCATGAATGGTAATCATTTAGATCAGACCCTCGCAGATTCAGTATCTTCATCCACTCTCTCGTTTTTGAGAAAAAAAAAGAAGAAAGAATGCTCTATTATGTAGCGTGTAAATGAAATCTCTAAAACTATAAACTTCCTCATCTAGTAAGTAAACCTTAAAACGTGATAGAAAAGTGTGAGTTTGTAAGGGGGAAAAAAAAAGTACTTATAGTAAAATAAATAAGTATAATAAGTATAATAATAATAATAATAATAATAATAATAATAATAATAATAATATATTTATGAATATGAAAGAAAAAAAAAAAAGAAAAAGTAAGGCATTTGTCCTCCTTTTTTTTTTTCTTAAATTTCTTTTTCGCAATACCACTTTTGAGCCCCCATTCTTTGCCCAGGTAAAATATTTCACTACTCCATTACTCATTTTTTTTGTTTATTCACCCCCCTTTCTTCTTTGAGAATATGCCAGGGCTGCAGTGTCATTTTTTTTTTTTTTTTGCTTTCTTATTGTACTCGTGTCTCATATGATGCGAAAAAAAAAAAAAAAAAAAACGAATTTTAATATAAGTGCAATCTTAAATTTTTTTTTTTTCCCCACCCCCTTAAATATTTTACAAACAATATGATCCTTCTTAAAGTACCAACCTAATTTGATATATTAAACCTTTTTTTTTTTCGTTTTTCGCACTGCCTTTTTATTTTTGTTATTATTAATTATTATTTGGGGACCCACTGATAGTTGGATTGTGAGATAAAATTGTGCACACACACAAAAAAAAAAAAAAAAAAAAAAAAACCATTTAGTAATGGGTACATGTGCTACTAAATCTGCCACATCCAACACTACTGCCCCAAAGGAAAGTAAAGTTAGGAAACGTGAAAAGAAAAAAGATAAAAAAGCATTACAAACCTCACAACATCATCATAATCATAATAACAAAATTACTAGTACCCAACAAGGGCAACATCACTATATAAATAATACACAATTATTAATGTCTTGGAAAACAGTTCCACTTCTATTTGACCCTGTATCAGATCCATTATTTAATGGAAAATATAATGAAGAAGCGGCGAAAGAAGCTGCTCGTTTACGTGAAGTAACTCCTTCATATGAAGCTGCAGGATTAACAGAGAATAAAATTTTTATTCGTTTACCTGGTCACGTTAATGGACAACGTATTACGGCGTATGAAAATAAAAAGTGTGGTATTTTAATTCTTGATCATTGTGATAGTGTTTCTATACATGAATCTGAAAATTGTTTTATTTTTATTGGACCTACAAGTGGTTCTGTTTTTATTGAAAGATGTCGTAATTGTGTTATTGTTTGTTGTTGTACTCAAATGCGTCTTCGTGAATGTCGACATTTACAAATATCACTTTTTGTAGCTACAATGCCTGTTATTGAAGATAGTAGTGATATTGGAATTTGTTCATTATCTGGGTGGTTTGTATATCCATTAATGTCATTACATATGCAACGTGCACAATTATCTATTTTTAATAATTTTTATACTTCTATACATGATTTTACACCGAAACCAGATATTAAAAAATCAGGAAGTAATAATGGTAATATTCATTTTATTTTTCAAGAAGATTTTGAAAAAATATGTTGGTTACAGTGGAGATTACAATTATTAGATGCAAAACAACAAAAACCTAATGTACAAGATAAAAATATAGAAAATAAAATAGAAAATAAAAATAATGAGAATCAAATTATAGGAGATTTAAGTAATAATAGCACAGTATCACTTCATGATATTACTATTTCACTTTTTGAAAATAAAGAGGAAGAAGTAAATGAAGAAGATTTGAAAAATAAAATTCAAAATTTCCTTTCTTCACAGTCAATTCTCTCTCGTCTGCCTCTTCTTCTTCAGACTAGTCTAAATAATCAAAAACAAAAAAATGATAATAATAATGAAGAGGAAATAAACCTTACACAACTTCCAGTGAATAGTACAGGTTTATTTGAAATGTTTCAACAAACTGTTGTTATACCTTTTACTTTAGGTACTCGTAAAATTCCTCAAATTATATTTGACACACATTGGCAACCACGCCTATTTGCAATTACAACATGTGATGGAGGTGCCGCTATTGCAACACGAATTGTGCGGGATATTGAACTTTTACGTCGCCATGCTTTTATAAATTCTATGCAAGAAGAAGAAAAAGAAAAAAAATATTTAGATGTGAGTTCTGCATGTGTTTATGGTCCAGTTTTATTATTAAATACTATTGAATTATGTTGTACAGATGCATTAGTGCGAGACTATGTGGCTCCAGCAATACGAGTCAATACTTCAAACTCTTCAATAGATACAACAGAGAATGATAAAATTATAAATAATGCTTTACATCGTATGAAAGGACATGCCTGTATTTTTATTCTTGCTTTGCTGCGGCCTAATATGAAAGGTGAAGGTGTGTGTGATGAGGCGCAAAATATTTTTATGCCTCCCGCATCTTTATTTTCAAAAGTTAAGGGAAAAGCAAAGAATTATGAAGCTAATAATAATCATAACAATAACGAGGAAAATAATAGTAATAATGATGATGATAGCAATATCAGTTCCCATAATAATAATAATAATAATCGTGATAGTCCTTCCCCACGTCTTCCACGATATTCGGGAAATGTGGAGGATGTTGCAGCATGGGAGAAGACTGTATTATTAAATATATCTTTTTCTCTTCAGCATCTGGGTGCTCTGCAGCTTGGTCTCTTTCAGCGAGCCTCAACAAGTGGAATTGGAATTGGTTCTGCATTTAATTGAAAATTATATTTATATATATATATATATATTGTCGAGTATGTGAAGTTACCCGTACCATTTAAGGTATTTTTCATTACTAATAACAACAACAAAAACAACAAAAGAAGTTGAATTCCCCCTTTTTTCCTATTTTTTCCTTTTTTTTTTTTTTACTATTGGATTTGCAATATAAACCTGAAAACGAGCTCTTGATATGGGCAAACAGGCGTTTCTTTTTAATTTTTCTTTATTTTCCCTCCACTCCCAGTTATGATAAAATAGCGATTGTCGTGTAGATAATATATATTTTTCTTTGTATTTTCTATAATTTTTTTAAAATCATTTTATATATATATATATATATATATATATTGATCTTCTAATATATTTATAAAGATATTTCTATGTATTGGTAATTTCATTTTTTTTTTTTTTTTCACTATTTATTGTTTATTATCATTTTATTTACTAGAGAGGAAGTTAAAAAATCCCCACCACCCCCCCAAAAAAGAAAAAAAAATATATAAATATATCTTTATTACTAAAAAGAGAATTGAATTACAATTTTAGCTTCATGGGGGCCTTTGAAGAGTTTCTGTTGGCAATGACAGAGCGATCACCTTTTCTTATTGGTAAAGTCGCAACAAGATCACCTCAGTCACAGCCACAACAAAAAGAAAAAGATCATCAACAACAACAAGTAAGAAAGCGTTCTAGAGAAGAGGGTGAAGGAGTGGGAAGTATTAGTAGTGGGAATAATAATAATAAATTAAATCAACCAAAAAAGGAAGATATTGAAAAACTTCAATCTTTACTAGTAGATAGCTCACTGCAACCTCTAGGAGCAGAACACGCATTGTATCGAATTCTTATTCCAGCATTTATTTCATGTATGGATGCTGCAAAGAAAGTCTGGCAATTAAAACAAACATTACAAGCTGAAAAAGACAAGTCTTTAGGTAGTGATGATAATGATAAAAATATAAGTAGTAGCAGTAATACTAATTGTGATGCAAATCCTACAATTATTTCGAACAATGGTGATTCCTCTACTCATAATATTAACTCTGAAACATCAAAAACAATACCATCATCATCATCAACAACAACAACAACAACAACAACAGCAGTAGTAGAAACAAGTATAAAATCAGATAGTGAAATAAGTGGAATGTTGCCAATAAGTAATATAAAAGATCTGCAGCGTGTATTGGATGCCGCCCAGGAGTTATTACGTGTGAAATTGCAAGAATTAAATGATGCCCATACTCATATTCGTACTATAGTAGAAGCTATGATATCTTACTCTACAATAACATCAGAGTAAGAGGAATATTTAAAACGATTAACTAAGAAAAGAAAGAAAAGAAGAGTTACAAATGCATTGGAAATCTTTATTTATGTTGTTTTATCTTTGATAGATTTTTCTGTTGTAAGTAATAAGATAAATACAATAATTAGTAAACTTAAAATGAAATTAATAACTTGTAAATAATTCTTTTTTTTTTCTCTCTTTTTTTTTTTTATTTTATTTTTAAATGATTTATTATAAATATATCTATTATTATACATAAGTCGGAGAAACTAGAAATAATTTGGAACTTATATAAATATGCAAGTATTTAGCCAACAGATGGCGACGCGTGATGGTCGCCCTTTACCTCTTTCTTATTATATGAAGCCAACACTATTAACAACAGAGAAAGAATATTCTTTTGATCCATTTACAGTAAAACTAAGTGATTATAATTTATATGAAGCGTTACGTCATGATAAAGGTTTCCCAACTGTTGTAACATTCCTTCTAGGTGGTGTTGATGTTAATTTGTGCGATAAAAGTGGTGCAACACTTTTACATATTGCGGTTGCTCGAATAATAAATATAACAGGTAATAAAAACTCTGAAGATAATAATAATAATAGTAATTTACTTTCCTCAGAATGTCCCAATCAATTAGTTATTTCCTTTCTTATCGATAATGGAGCAAATTTAAATGCTCGTAATATGGCTGGTGAAACTCCTTTAATGATTGCAGCTAGCACACAAAATATTGCCGCGTTACGCCTTCTTCTTACTCATGGTGCAGATCCTAATATTCGAGATGATATGGGGCACACTGTTTTATATCACGCTGCGAAATATCCATATATTTTACAAATATTACAAGCATGGGTAGAAGACTTACCAGTTAAAGCATTACAAGAAGGATTACTTCATAATATATGTCGACAAGGAGGTGGAGTAGAGTTTGCGGCGTTGTTTCTTATTGAACAACTTGGTGTAAGTGTAAATGCACGTGAGGGGGAAAATACTATTTCTACTGTAACGGAAAATAAATCGGATAATACTACAAATTCTACTATTTCAAATAATCATAGTGCATTCAATATAACAACTTCTGTTACAGTAAGAGATGGATTTACCCCACTTCATTGTGCTATACTCGCTGGGGACCCAAGTCTTGTACGAACTTTACTTTTAAAAGGAGCTGAAGTAGATAAACCCTCTGCTACAGGTATAATGCCAATACAACTTGCTGCTGATTGTGCATTTTCTTCTAATTCTAATTCATCATCTTCTGAATGTTTCATTTTACGCCTTTGTCGTTTATTGTTATTATTATTTCGTAATAATGGAAGTGTTACAAGGTCTACTAATACAAAGAAAGTCTATGCCCTTTTAAATGCCTATCGAAGTAAATCTTCTTCAACAGAACGTGAAAATTTATTGCAACGTGATGCTTTATCAACTGGTATTTCTTTATGTCAATTTAATACTTCTCGTGATGTTATAATATTTATACTAGCTGCAATAATTCCACATTTATTTCTTGCATTATGTACATTGTTAACATCACATTGGTGGGTTTCGGTATTTGTTGCAATCTTTTGTCTTTCATGGTGTATTATTTTTAATCAACGAGATGCAAATGTATCAAATGCACGACCTCTACGATCACTAGGTTTATTTATTGGTTACACTATTACTCTATCTGTATGTTGTATGATGCAATTCAAGGAATGGGCAAATGATTCAATAAATGAAACCTCCCAGTATTATCATTATTATTATTGGTTTATAATAACCTGTATAAGTGGAAGTATTGGGTGTTTACTCCTTTTCTTTATGAGAGGTACAGCTACAGTAGAGTCTACCGCAACACAAAGAATTGGTATTTATAAAGCAATATTTCACTCTAAAGGAGCATTAGCGGATGATGTTCGATTAAGTATTGATATTCATAGTATGGTAAAAAAGCCTCTGCGAGCTCAATATTGCCAACACACTGACCGCGTTATCCCACGCTTTGATCATTATAGTACTTGGTTAGCAAGTAGTATTGGAGGAAATAATCATCGTTTATATGTTTTTTTTCTTATATTTTACACTTTTCTCCTTACTGGATTTTTCTTTGCTTCTAAGCCAACATCTATAAATGGAGGTGTAAATGATATAATGAAGTCTACATCAGAGTCAGTACAACTTTTTATGGATATATACATAATTATTATATTACCTATTACTTTATTATTTTTTTTATTTACACTTCTTCAACAATTATGGTATATTAGCCGTGGTGTTACCTCCTATGATGTAACCTATCCATCACGTTCCCCATGGTGTTTTGTGCTTGGCTCCCGTACGTATTCCCTTTTTGATGCCGGATTTAGTGAAAATATTTCTCGTTTCTTTTTATTACGTGAAGACTTTTTAGCTCGAAATTATCGAATGCCAGTGATGAGTGCACGATTGCAGCGGATGATAAAACAATATCAAGCAATGCAATATTCCCCTTGTCAAGAAGGACATTGCCATTCACACAAAAATGGTAATCACGGACACAGCCATGGAGGAGAATTAGAAGAGTTATGTCAACATCAACATCACTTTGATTATACTTCTAAAGAGAATAAAGGCCATAGTGAAGTTCCTATGAACTCTAACACGGATATTAATACTTTGAATACTACAAATACATCTACCCCAACTCCAAATATGAATTCTACCAATACTAATCAAAGTATTACTGTAACTTCTTCAGGGGCTGAAAATGTCTCAGGGATGCTTTTTCAGCTAATGGTTCAAAATAATAGCACAGAAATAGGAAATTGTGCTGAGTTACAGTCTGGTATATCACCAGCTGAATGGCAAGAGTCCCTAACAAGGGCTCAAGACATGTTTCAATTCTTCAAGAACACTATGAATTCGAGCAAATAATTGAATTTTAAAATGAGTGTCTTTGAAGCTAGGAAAATAATATAAATAGTCAGAGAGAGAGAGAGAGAGAGAGAGAGAGATAAAAAGAAAAAAAAAAGGGAAATAGATTGGGCTCTTCTTCTTCATTTTTTTTTTTTTTAATTATTTTCCCCTTTACACTTCATGTCGTACAGTCTGAGTTATTAATGAAGACTCATAAAAACTATTTAGAAAAAAAAAAAGAAAAGAGCAAATGAGTGAAAATAAAATTTACATAAATACTTTAACTCACATACATGCGAAACACTCTGTTTATAAATTATTATTGATATTTATTTATTTATTTATTGTTGCTTTCTACACCTTTCTTTCATTCTTTTATTATTTTTATCTCCTTCTATTTTATTTATTTATCAATTAAGAAGAAGCGGCTGTGAGCTTCAGTGCTTTGTTGGTTCCTTTTTTTTTTTTTTTTTTGCTTCGTCGTAGGAGGGATTAAACCACACAGGCATACATACACCCACCCGCATATACACGAGGAAACGCCTGAAAGTAAAAAAAAGAAAAATCGGAAGAAAAGTAACTTAAAAATAAAACAAATATATATATATATATATATAAAGAAAAAGAAGAAAAGAAAAAAAAAAAGGCGGCAAAAAGTTTGAGATTGAAACTCTTACTGGAAAGAAACCAAATAAAGAAAAAGAAAAGAAAAAAAACAACAAAACAGCAAATCTTATACCTAACAAAACAAAACAAAACAAAAAAACATACAGTAGCTTTTAGAGAGTAAAAGTCAAATACAACAAGAACTAAGAACAGCAACAAAAAAAAGAAAGAGAGGGAATAAAAACGGAAAAAAAAAAAAAATAATAATAATAAAAAAATAAAAATTAAAGAAAACAAAGAAATAAAGAAAAGAAAAAAAGTAGTAGAATTTCCAGCGTTATTTATAGTCTGTTATCTATATCTATATCTATCCCTATCTCTATCCCTGTATTCGCCGTGATGGAGCGTGAGATGAGGACGCAAGATAATGAGAACACCCGAAACAGCGGTGAGGCATGGGCCCCACTCCCACTCCCACACTTCACCGCCCCGCCCTCCCCATCCCTCTCTAACTCTAACTCTAACTCCCACCCCCGCTCTCACTCCCACTCCCACTCCCACACTTCTCCTTCAACAGGACGAGGAGTGGGGGAGGGGGCAGGGACTGGGAAGTGGATAGGGGAGGCCACCCCGTCACCTGCCGGTATTATTACACAAGCTGAAAGAACGAATAGTAATAGTAATAGTAATAGCAACAATGTAGATCATTGTGGCGGTGGTGTCTCACCAGTTATATTGCGAGAATTGAGAGAAGTAATAACGGATGTAAATCCACCGGGAGATTTGGGACTTGCACACTTTACGACTAATACTACAACAAGTACAAGAACTACAACTAATACCTCTACAGCTAGTGGATATAACACATCTGATGATGCTACTAGTAGAAATGAGAAGATTAAAACTGAGAGATCTGTGGAATTACATGAACTATTTACAATGAATGAATCAACAGAAGAAAAACTACAAAATAAAAATATTATTAATAATATTAATATTAATAATAATAGCCTAGAAACTGCTGTTTATGCAAGCAATACTAGTAGTAGTAACAGTAGTAGTAGCAGTAGTACTAGTAGTGGTGATAGTAATAGTAGTAATAGTAGTAGAAGTACTCATGATAGTGATATGATGCCAAAGGGAGTTATATCTTTAGCACCATTAGGGTCAGAATCAGCTAAAAGAAAAGAAACAAGAGTAATGACAGAGGAAGTAGATAAATTAAACTCTTCCAAAGTTGCAAAAGGAAAAAGAGTCACTACTAGGAGACCTACATCACCTCATTTAAAAAATTTTTCCATACCATTAGGAGGTTTCTCTGTTTCAAAAGAACGATTTCATGAAACTCCACTTACTACAGTACATTATTCTATAGATAGTAATAGAATTGAAAATCATACAATTCCTGATAATGTGGACCAGATACATAGTGTAAGTAACGGTAAATTTAATAGGTCACCTCCATCAAACAATACACCTGTAATTAATAATAGTAATAATAATAATAATAATAATAATAATAATAATAATAAGGTAGCAGGTTTAAATGGAGGTTTAGTTGATGGAATACAAAGTGACTCTTGTGGTGTCGGGCAACCCTCAACACCACAGCAACATCAATTGATTTCATCGCAGCAGCAATATTTAGGTAGTAATGCAAATTCTTTAATGCCTATGTTTCAAGGTGATCCACAGCAGGAATTAATAAAAGGAGATGGAAACGGCAATAATCGTCCTGTTACTAGTATGCCTATTCTACCTCCACAACAGCAACAACAACAACAGCAACAACAACAACAACAATTGGCCCCTTTAATGCCGCATAACAATCAAAATAAAATTATGACTAACGCTGGTAATGCTCCTCAATGGCCTCTACTCCCTGTACATGATTTTGTTTCGTGCTTACAAATTTATGTTAATACTTGCTTAGGCCTTCGTGAATCTGATCGAAAGGCTCGACATGAGTTTATTTCTCGAATTCAACGCGTTGTGACAAAGGTACTTGGACCTCGTGCTGAAGTTCGAGTACATGGATCTATCACAACTGATCTTGCTCTCTCTACTAGTGATATTGATTTACTTGTTGTAGGATATGAACCTTTATTACCTTTACAGGCTATTCAACAATTATCTAGAGCTATTCATCATATTGAGGAACAAGAGATGCAAGAGTTAGAAACAGCAGAGGCAGAGGCTGCAGAAGCTGAAGCAGCAGCTAATGCAGCTGCCGCTGCTTCTGTTGGAATCTCATCAAAGGTACGTTGTAGTGATAGTTTGGACTCTGATGATGAAGGTAGTACATCTGAAAAGAAAAATCCAAATGAAGTCTCTTGTGCGGATATTGAAGATGTAACATTAGCAACAGATGGGGACCTTGTTCCTGCAGATCCCATAATGAGAGTTGAAGAAGAAGAGGCGGAATATCGTTGTCAGATCGAGAGAGATTATTTGTTTAGTACAAGGGCAGGTTTAACTTCTGCTGCTTTTTCAAATTCTCTACCTCCTACAGGTCCTAATCGTGCAGCTGCAGCCGCTGTTGCTATGTCATTGCATGGTTATATGAATCCATTCGCTAACTCATCAATTCAAAACCCTATATTTCGTCCTTTTTTAAACTCAACAACAGGAGAATCTACAACTCCAGCTCTACAGCAACAACCGAATGGAGGTGGTCACAGATTATATGTTCCAACCCTTGAAGGCCCTGTATTTCAAGTTCAGACAATAATTTCTACACGTGTTCCTGTAATTAAAGTTACGGAAAAATCTACAGGAATGAGAGGTGATATAACTTTTGCAGGGGGTGAACATTGGCGCTCTATGCAGTTAACTAATCATTTATTAAAACAATATCCTCAATCAAGAGGACTCATACTATTTCTTAAACATTGTGTTCGTCAAATGGGAATGGGTGATTCACAACCAGGAGGTGTAACGTCATTTGCTATTTACCTTATGGTACTACACTTTTTTAATGAAATCACCCGACACATTGAAGAATTACTGCGACAACAACAACAGCAACAGCAACAGCAACAACAACAACAACAACAACAACAACAACAACAAGAGGAAGATATACCTCAAGTATCGATGCAATCTGGAACTGATATAGCAGGGTCTACTTGTGGTGTGAGTGAAAATGTTAACACTGTTAATAGTGGTGTAAAGAGCACTGGCGCCCACTCAGCAACCTCTCGCACTCAAACACCTTTAGCTTCTGGTATTGTTTCCAGACCATCACCTTCTTCTTCTTCTCAAATGACATTTTTTGATGATAGATTTTATGCTGTAAAAATGAAGTTAATGCAACATTTACGTTCACAACAACCGAATAACGATGAAAAACAGAGAACGGCAGATATTTTTCAATCTATATTAGCATTCTTAGATGGTGAAGATTTGCATGAAGGCAATGATAGTGAAGGGAAAGAAATATTAGGAGATGTTTTTGAACAACGAACAGGTGCCAAACTTGTAGCTCCGACAAATCATTATACCGTATCAAATGATGATTCAAAAATTAGTAAAACTGAACAATACAGTAATACAATAGGAGGTATTACGATTCAATCTCATAGTCTTGGGGAGTCTGAAACTCTTCCTGAAGAAAGTGATAATAAGGAACAAGAAACTGATAATATAAATAATGATAATCATATTGTAACTGATGAGTTAAATCGTGCTAGTACATGTGTAAAAAATGATAATCAGGAAAATTTTGTGATACAAGAAGAAAATGAGAATGATAAAGATCATGAAGAGGGGATTGTAGAATTGGATGCAGAAAAAGAAGATAATAATGTTGAAAATGAGTCAAATTTAATTCATTCTGTGGCTCTTAGACTTCTTTCAACTTCACCTTTAGGTCACTTATTTCATGATTTCTGCTTCTATTACGGTTTTGCTTTTGATTACGATAATAATGGACTACAATTCGAACCGAATGGTGATTCTCGCGTTGTACCAAAACCACGAAAATGCCAACAACGAGGTCAGCACTTATTTATGACATCACCTTTTGATGACCAGTATGATATAACTGCAAGAATGCTACATACACGTGAATTTCAGGAATTGTGCTGTATGTTTGTCCCTATTACAAATCCTTTAGCTTCTCTCAGTGGTTATGGTAGTGGTGTATGTACATTGCAGCAAGCTCTTGAATGGATTTCTCCTGAAACTGCCTATGATGAACTTATGGAAGTTCATGCGGCTATTCAACGACAACATCAGCAACATAACAATGGTAATAATAATCAACAACAGCAACAGCAACAGCAACATCATCATCATCATCATCATCATCAACATCATCAACAACATCATCACCATCATCAACAACAGCAGCAACATCATCAACAACATCATCAGCGTTTGGAATCTGCAGGATCAATGATAACAAAGGTAGAGGAACATTCATCCTCCTTTTCACCTATTGCAGAAGGTAGCAAAGGTGGACAGTTGCCATCACCAAAGACGATGCCAGTTCCCTGGTTTGCATCAGAAACAGAGAGAAAGGAACATTCTAATTCTCCTGCTTGTCCTCCCTATATAACTTCGGTTGAGGAGTTTTCACAAGATGGAAGACCGAATCGCCGTCGTGAGGGTACTCAGCACCGTGGTAGTACTCCCCCTGAAGTAGTTAACAGAGATGATAGAACATTTACAGAAGTTGGCGCAGATATTCCTCTTGTATCAAATTCTTTCTTACCCAATACCGATGCTACAAATAAGTCTATGTTAGCTAGTCGATCTAGTACGACAGATGCCCGTCACGGTGAGGCGGCCAAGTCGCGTTCCGCCGGCCCCACTTCACGACGTCAAGTAAAGCGACGCGAGTCTGCTGTAGAAGATCGCGTGAGTGTTATGAGTGGGCCTACTGCAACACAGTCACCTGCAAAGTCCGCAGCTTCTCTCTCTCCTGTTTCAGTAACTGCAGCCCTGCGACCACCATCTCCGCCAATTGTAACATTAGTACCTGTGACGCATGCTAGTAAAGGTACTACAACTGGAGGAAATGCAAATGTTAATGGTGGCGAGGGAATATACTCCCGTGGACAGCCTTCACGGCCGACCACAATACAACAACAACAACAACAACAACAACAAACACAATCCGCACAACCTCCACTACCACAACAACCCCTACAACAACCAGCGCTACCTTTTAATGTTCTTCCACCCTTTCATATGTTTTTTTTAAATCCTAATGCCGCTAACCCTGCCTATCCAGATCCATCACAGTTCTACTTTCCAATGCCTTACCCTACAGAAGCAGCAATACATTATCAGCGTCAGATGCACCATCAACATGCTCAGAGTCACCATCACCTTCATCAACATCACCACCATCATCATCAGCAATCACAACAACAACATCAACATCAACAACAACAGTCTCTGATCCCATTTCCGTACGTGGGTTATGAACTGAGTCAACTCTATCAGCAACGCGCCGCATATGATGCTATGAATGGACCTACAAATAGTAATGTTAGTGGAAGTAATAATGGTGGTAATAGTAGTGGTGCTGTAGGAAATAGTAGTAATAGTACTTCCACACCAAATCGTACAGGCACAACTTATGGGGCATCAAATTTTCATGGACAAAATGCAGTACGTGGAGGTGGGGGATCTCCACAGGGTGTACGCGGTCGTGTTCGTACTGGTGGAGGTCATCGTGGCAATAGTAATAATAATAATATTAGTAGTAATAATAATCATCATCATAGTGAAAAAGGAGTGCAATACAGGGCTGTGCTTGCCTCTGCTCTGGAAGAGCCAGCGACAGCAACTGAAGGTTCTGCATCAGAAAATAATAATAATACTAATAATAACAATAACGCCGCAGCGGTGAATTTAGTAGAAACCTTGCCAACTAGAGAGCGTTCACAAATCGTTAATGATGCTAAAGAGAGTCAACAGACTGATATTTCCTCTCCTGTAGGTCATGAAGCTCAACCCCATCAACTACAATTTCCCCAAGGTCATCATCATTTTCAACATCAACTTCAACAACAACAACATAGTAGTACTAGTACTAGTAGTAAAATGATGAGAGGTGGTGCTCAGCAGCAACAACAGCAAAATTATTGGCGACATCATCATCACGCTCCTATGATAATGCCACATCACATGTATGCACATCCTAACTCTGCTGAACCTACTCCCATATATGCTTCAACTCCGGTTGCTCCTGCTTTTCAGCAATCACAACAGCAACAACAACAACAACAACAATCACAGCAGAATACAGGTGGAGCACAATACTCCGCTGCTGGTTTCTCCAGAATAACACCTGCTGTACTGCCTCCATATAGTTCAACCGGTGTTATAACAAGTGATCAACAACTACAACAACAACAACAACGTTGGCAACCAGCAGTTTCTCAACAAAGGTCTGAAGGGGCTAATATGAGTGCTGAATCTACTAGTAATACCAGGGGAGGTAATCGTACTCGTTCCTCACGACGGACAAATGAAAACGTGGAAGGAGAATTAAATGAACAACAGCAACAACAACAACATGGTGGGAATAATAATAATAATGATTATATTGCCTAAAGCACATGACAAAATAGAATGTGGGAGAGGGTAGGAAGGTGAGTTTGATGAGAAAAGCAAGCATTTTCAAAGATTCAAAGCAAAAAAAAAAAAAAAATAATAATAATAATAATCAATAAAAAAAACAATAAAAATAAAAAATAAAAAAATGTAGAATGGATACCATTATTGTTTGCTTCCTGTAATGATAGGGGCAATGAAGTTATTAGAAGTTTGGCAAAAAAAGACTAATTTGGTATTTTGTTGTTGTGGTGGGGAGGAGACTCAGAGGTGTGTTATTTGACTGTAGAGTTGATTTATTTCCCTATCACATCAAGTCACAAAAATCAAATTGTAAAAAAAAAAAAAAAAAAAAAAATCGAAGAAATAATGATGATCGACATCAAACTAATAAAATAAAAATAAAATAATTAGTAGAAATGAGTGTTAAGTAACAAATGAAAGATGAGTTACTTTTTTAATTATTATTGGTAGATATAGTGTAATAATCTGCCTTTTGTTTTTATCAATAGGCTGCATTCTATATTTTATGCCTCTTTTCCTCCTTTATACTCCTTCCCTTAAAAAAAAAAAAATTATTTTGCGTTTTTTTATCATATATTTTTGTTTATTTATTTCTTCCCTCTTATGATTTCTTTTTTTTTTTTTTTCCGTTCGACTTGGTCGTTCGTCTATTTCTCCCTTCTTTGGACCTTTTTTTGTGTGTGTATTTGTGTATGTCTGTTTGTTGCTTGCAAGAGAGCAGTTATAGGTGGTGACTGATTTTAATATATTTTTATTAATTATGTGTTCGCTTGTGTGTTTGTGTCTGTATGTATGTGTGTGTAAATTAATAGATGAAATAAACAGTCAGTATTTATATTCTATTTATATTTATGTGGGCCTGAGTTTTTTTTTTTTTTTTGGATGAGAAAAAAGACAGCTAGAGATGTCATATGGAAAAAAGAAAAAGAACATATTTATATAAACTGTAAATAATGTGATATCATGAGAAAGAACAGCAAAAAAAAAAGGAGAAATAGTGATAATATTATAGAGGGATTCAAAGAAACAAAATATTCTTGTTGGAAAAGAGATTTTTGTTTTTTTTTGTTTTTTTTTAAGAGTCCTGGAATTATTCTCTACTAAAATCCAAATTCTCTTTCCACTACTTTTTTTTTTGTTTGCTTTTATGTAGTTCTTTTTCTTTCCTGATATTCATGAATGTATTTACATGCGCAATATACGAACATGCAAATATATTAATAAACTTTATCTATTATTTTTTTTCTTTAATTAACGCATATATGCACAATATTCAGTTATTTTACTGCTTTGTTTTATTTTTATTTTTTAAAAATTTGTTCACAGTTCATGTGCATGATGTGGAATCGAGGTGTGAAGGCAATATTTTTGCATAATAAATAAAATAATATATAAATGTAAACGCAAATACAAGCAGACACATACAGTACCAAAAAAAAAAAAAAAACCATACAAATAATAAAACATGTTTCTATATTATTATAGAAATACTAATTTTCTACACACAGCGTATACCTTTTTTCTGTTGATGTTTTTGTTTTGTTTTTTGGCCCCCCCCCCCCCCCCCTCCTTTTTTTCACAGCTACCTACAGTTTCCCCCCCCAACTAATCCTTTTTTTTTCTTTCTTTTTTTATTTCCCTTCCACTTCCTTTCTTCCTTTTTTTTTTCACATTCTACTGTGTATCTATTGTTATTTTATTTTATTTTTTTTTCTTCTTTCTATTTCCCTCTGTAAAATATATTATATTTTTAGAGTTAGCGGAAGAAGAGCAGCATGGCGAAGTCCTCGCGATCAAAGTGGAAGAAACTTCACCGGCGGCAGCAGACCCGAGAGACGGCGGCGGCGGTGGCGGCACGAGTTATGCGGCTCAACTCAAAACTGCGGCTGGCGGCGGAGGGGGGCCTCAGCGCCGTGCCCCCGCAGGACCCCGAGACAAGATTTCACTTCCACAGCCCCCCAGCAGACGAGGGCATGAAAGGTCCCCTCCGCCTCCCACCCCCTCAAACAAACTTCCATGGAAAAACTTATCATAATAATAATAATGAGGAAGATGATAATAATGCGGCATTGCATCCTACAGCACGTCACTTTGAGGTTATTGATGCGGCGGCCCCGACTGCTGGGCACGCCCTCACTATTGCCCACCTCACAGCAGCAGAAGAGGAAAAGAAGGCACAAGAAGCAGCACAAGAATCGAAGATAATGCGTAAAAATAAGAAAAATAATAATAACATGGCTTCCGAAGAAAATGAGGAGGGGGAAGAGGAGATGGAAGAATTTGTGCTGGGTTGTAATGATGCCGTAAAGGAGACGTCGACAAAAACCAAGGCACTTCTCCGCGATTCCGCCGTAAAGAAGAAAAGTAAAAAGACGGAATTGGTAAAAGGAGCAGTAACTACAGCTCATAAAGAAGTGGCCCCACGGCGTATTGACAGCATGGAAAACCCGGAAAAAAAGAATAACCGTATTGTGCAAGTTTCAGGTGACAAGAAGACAAAGCGGTTATCAAACACTCCAGCCACGCGGTTAGTAAAATCTGGCAGCAATGCAGCCAAGAGACGCTCAACGGCGACGGCGGTGAAAAAGAATGGGAGTTAATGATAATGAGAAACCAAAGGAAAAAAAAAAAAAAAAGAAAAGTAAGGGCGTGAAATGTTTTCTTCTTCTTTCTTCCTTCTCTGACCCTCCCCTGATTCCCCTCCTGCAAATTTAAGCAGTGCATGAGTGATGCGTTTAAAAGTTAAAATGAAAAAAAAAGAAAAAAAAACTAAATAAAAAAAAAAAAAAAAGGAAAGATCATTTCTTTCTTTTAACGAAAACTTCTAAGAAATTGGAAAAGTACTTGTGACCTTTCTAGGTGTTATTATAAGTATAAAATTATTATTGTATAACAAAACCCTTTTTCTTCTTTCTTCTCTACTATTGTCTTTCTATTTATTTATTTATTTATTTATTTATTGATTTCACGCATTTTAAAATAATAATTAGGGTGATATATATATATATATATATATATTTGGTAGAGAGAGCGATAAACCAAACAAAAAAAAAAGCAAATAGTGTAATATAACGCTTTTCTAGTTTCTTGTGTGTGTTTTTTTATTTATTTGAGATTTATTTATTTTAGTTTAAGTGTTGGACTTTCGTTACCGTCACTAAAACCAAAAAGAAAAAAAATAAAAAAAAAAAAAGAATAAAATAGTACTCAAAAAACAAAATAAAAAGTTTGAGTGCATCAATAATAAAAAAAGCAATTTCTGCGAAATAGAGAAAAGGAAAGTCTAAGAAAGTTTAGCAGACGTGTATAACGGTCAACATCGAGTAAAAGGACAGGAAAATAGAAGTAGAAAAGAAATATTTGAAGAAATCTAAAGGGAAGAGATAATAAAAGTGAAGTGAAACGAAAGTTTTCTGATATACTTTCACCACACACAAACAACCAGATTTTTTTTTCTTTTTTTTTAATTAGTCACGACGAATCGAAATAATCATGGGCGCCGTGATGAGTTGGTTCGACGGCCTCTTCGCTAAGAAGGATGCGACTATTCTTATGGTGGGTCTTGATGCGGCGGGGAAAACAACTATACTTTGGAAACTAAAACTAAATGAGGTACAACAGACTGTA
Organism: Trypanosoma avium; assembly: GCA_030849755.1. Taxonomy (NCBI): domain Eukaryota; phylum Euglenozoa; class Kinetoplastea; order Trypanosomatida; family Trypanosomatidae; genus Trypanosoma; species Trypanosoma avium. Next base: position 27,244 of record JASANY010000877.1, on the reverse strand, counting down.
CCAACGCTGGGCTTTAATGTGCAGACAGTAGAGTACAAAAATGTAAAATTTCATTTATGGGATGTGGGAGGTCAAAAACTTCTAAGAACCCTCTGGAAGCACTATTACGAAGGTGCAAATGCAATTATTTTTGTTATTGACAGTAATGACAGAGATCGTGTTCGTGAAGCACGTCAGGAGCTTGAAAAACTCTTACAAGAACCACTTCTATTACGGGCTACTGTTCTTGTATTGTGTAATAAACAGGACTTGCCTCATCGATTGACTCCTGCTGAGTTGGTGGAGCAGTTGGGATTCCGTGATCATAGTGAGTCAGGTCTCGGTGCAAAGATGCGTGGACGTCAATGGTTTGTACAAGGTTGTTGCGCTCATACAGGTGATGGTTTATTTGAGGGGCTTGACTGGCTGTGTAGTCACCTGCCTGATGCAGCATAATAAAAGAAATGAAAGTGATGGAGAGATGTAAAGGGATAGGGAACATTATTTTTTTTTTTTTTCTTGTTGTTGTTACAGTTATATATATATATATATATACTAACTGCTTTAGCTGCTGATTTACTCGACGTTTTCATTATTTTTGTTTGTCACTCTCAATAGTTCTTTTATTATATACTCTTAATCCACCTCAGAAGAGATAAACTGAAGAAAAAAAAAAAACAGAATATATTGAGAGGATTTCTTTCCTATGTGACAATAATTATTTTTATGTGTCTATAATAAATGTGAATATGTGTGCGTGTTTGTTTTTTTTTGTTTTTTACACGTGTTTAGTGATTTTTTCTTTAGTGCAAACATGTATTTTTTTTTTTTTTTCCCTCTTTGTTTTTATTAATTTTTCCCCCGCTTTTTTTTTTTGTTTACCTATACATATAAACATAGTAACCGAAGCAAGGAATAGGCTTCTTTCCTGGCAAAGATGGAGATACAGGCCAAAGCGGAGAAAAAGGCGGCGAACCCAATGCGGGAGATCGTGGTGAAGAAGCTCTGCATCAACATTTGCGTCGGTGAGTCAGGAGATCGTCTCACCCGCGCCTCTAAGGTGCTGGAGCAGCTGTGCGAGCAGACCCCCGTGCTCTCTCGCGCGCGCCTGACGGTGCGTACATTCGGTATTCGTCGCAATGAGAAGATCGCCGTGCACTGCACTGTCCGTGGCAAGAAGGCGGAGGAGCTGCTGGAGAAGGGACTCAAGGTGAAGGAGTTTGAGCTGAAGAGTTACAACTTCTCCGACACCGGCTCCTTCGGCTTTGGTATCAGCGAGCATATTGATCTTGGCATCAAGTACGACCCCTCCACTGGTATTTATGGCATGGACTTCTACGTGGTGCTGGGGCGCCGGGGGGAGCGTGTGGCCCACCGCAAACGTCGCGTGAGCCGCGTCGGGTTTAGCCACCGCGTGCGGAAAGATGAGGCGATGAAGTGGTTCGAGAAGGTCCACGATGGTATCATCTTCCAGGCCAAGAAGAAGAAGGCGATGACATACCGCCGCCGCCGTCGTTAATACTTTAAAATAAAGAAAATGAAGGAAAATACATATGGCCTTCCTTCCTATGAGAGGCTTTTTACCTTTGCGCTAAGGGACGCAATAATTTTCTTCGGTTTTTGTTTTGTCTTTTCTTTTTTATCATTATTTAGTTCCATTGCTTTGGTAGTAGCTCTTGGTGTTGCCATTCCTATAACATGAGACATCCATTTCAACTTCTTTGTACCCTGTTATCTTTCTTTCTTTATTTTATTTTGTTTTTTATTATTTTCTTCTTTATTTTTTGTTTTTTATTTAATCACAAATATAAGGTCTCAGAAGGGGGGAAAAAAAAAGAAAGGAAAGACAATTAAGAAGTTTAGAATTCTTTTTTTTTTTTCTTTTAAATCTAAAGAATATGCCATTTTGTAATGTCACAACTACTGAAGCTTGTCTTTTACAGGGTATAGTAGAGGATCATGACGCGAATAGTGTAGCTATCTTAGATCATGCTGTTTTGGTTACAGAAAATTTAATGAAAAGGTATGCCGAGAGACAATCTTCTAATTCGAATGGTTCTCACGGTAGTGGATCTACTAAGTTGAACTCACCTTCTTGGCATGAGGCAATGAAGTTTGATGAAAAGTCTACAGTAAGGATATATCCGTACCCTTCATTGTTTCTTCACCCGCTTTCTTTAGAAATTTCTGATTTTTCCATGACTCCACCATCTTTTTTGCTAGCAAAATCGATTTCAAATACGTCTAGTACAGAAAAAAATATGGGAAATGATAATATTCGAAAATATAGAGATATGTTAATTCTTAATGGAGGAGCATCAGATATGGTAACTGTACTTCAGGGTGAGTGTGGTATTGCTGTTGTATCTCCTATTTCAGAAACAGGGGTACATCGTAGTTCATATATAATGAGTCCTGATGCTACTTCATGTATTATAGTAGCATGTCGAGTTGGTATTCATCCAAATTTACGCAATCAAATTATGAAATTAATAGATGAAAATACAACTATAGAGGATAGAAATTTTGCGTTGCGTTGTTGTGAGACTTTTACTGCTGGTATGGGACATTTTGATGGAAAAAATGGATTGGTTCAGGCTTTGCATGGACTCTTATGGGATGCTGCAATGCCTGCTTGGTTTCATGCAGCTCTATATAAGTGTAATGATATTGAGTCATCTAATGAAAATAGTACCTTAAAGTTGGCGAAGATTCTCATATCTCGGTTACATCAAATTGCACGAAGCAAAGGAGATGTATTTGATGATTCTTCTTCTCCATCTATGTTTGTAGAATGGTTTGTTGTAGGGGGTATACGATGTCGAAAAGATACAGAATCTGTTGTTGCAGCTATCTTTACTACTTTTTTTGCTTCAGAAAAACGAAAAGATGAAAGTAATAAAGGATCCCGTCGACAGAGACATGACTACAAACGTCATCATATTTTAAAGACATCTTTTAGTTTATCAGAGGTACTAACCACTGATAATTGTAACGAAGAATATGTTGAAAAGGATAAAAAAGATCTTGTCTTTCTTGAGCACTCTCTTCGTGAAGATGGTGTATGCTTCTGGAGTCTTAACACTGTATTACGGCCGTGGTCGTTGGGTTCTGCAGGTAAATTGTACTATAACTCCGCTTGCTGGGGAATTCTTCTTGATGTCCGCCGTGGTGTTTGTTGGCCTGCTATGATACAACCGAGCACCCGCGATTACCCACTCGCCGCAGCTCGACATATTTTATTAATGCCGAATTATCGTTGGATTTGTCCATTAGAGAGTGAGGGAAAGTTACGAGTGAGTTGTGGTCCTACAACAAGTAATGGAGCAACGTATTTTGGTTTGTCTTTAAGTTCTCTGAAAAATAATAATAGTTTAAATGTCTCTCTTGCAACATATGTTGGTTTATTCTTGAAGCGACTTGAGGAAAAAGTGGAAACCAGCGAAGGAGCATCATCTTCTTTTCCACCTATTTTGGTTCGTTATGGAGAATGGGAAAGACTTGAGAGTGATATTAATATGGATAGTTTTCCTGATTCATTTTTTCTTGGTTCTTCAACTACACCACATTGTGAACCTCCTGACTTTGTGCAGCTTGCACGGCAACGTTTTAAAACTATGACAGATGTTGGTCCAGAAGATTTATTTACTAAAGGTACTGTGGGTATATTAGTGTAAATATTCGTACAGAAATAAATGTGCCAGAGTTTACGACTTTTTTTTTCTTTTTTTTATTTTTTATAATTGCTTCATACACGCATATTACAGGTTTATAGACCTAAGAAATTGTGTAATTTAAGAGATATTATTATTTATTTTATTTTGTAGTTCTTGTTGTTCTTGAAATATCTTTCTTTTTCTTTTCGTTTTTTCTATTCGTTTTTTGCCTTACCAAAGAAATTAAAAAAAAGAAGAAAAGGAGAAAAGAAGAAAAAAAAAAAAATAAATAATAATAATAATATGACGAGCCCACTTGATTATGGTCTAGATGATCCTCTTTTGGCTCTTTCTCCTTTAGATGGGAGATATAAGCGAGCTACAGCACCTCTTAGAGCCTACTTTTCTGAGTTTGCTTTCTTTAAATACCGAGTAAAAGTTGAACTAGAGTACTTTGTAGCACTCTGTAAAGAAGTACCAGATATTATTCCCTTACGAAATGTTACAGATGCTCAATTACAGCAATTACGTTCTATTGCATTAGATAATTTTTCTATTGCTGATGCAGAAGAAATTAAACAAACAGAAAAGGTAACAAATCATGATATTAAAGCGGTAGAGTACTTTTTAAAAAAACGTATGAGTGATTGTGGACTTGCTCATTTATCTGAATTTGTTCATTTTGGTTTAACTTCACAAGATATAAATAATACTGCTATCCCAATGATGTTACGCGATGCTATGTCATCTATTTATCTTCCTTCTTTGGATGGTATATTAAATATACTTAAAAGTAAGCTTAATGAGTGGAATGTACCTATGCTAGCACGAACTCATGGTCAACCTGCAACCCCAACAAACCTTGCTAAAGAATTTATGGTCTGGATTGAGAGGTTAAATGAACAACGTCGTCAATTAATTGAAATTCCAACAACAGGTAAATTTGGTGGTGCCACTGGTAATTTTAATGCTCACCTTGTGGCATATCCTTCAGTAAATTGGTGTAAATTTGGTGATTTATTTTTATCTAAATATTTGGGTCTTAAACGACAACAATGTACAACACAAATAGAACACTATGATAATATTGCTGCCTTATGTGATGCTTGTGCAAGACTTCATGTTGTACTTGTTGATCTTTGTCGTGATGTTTGGCAATATATATCTATGGGATTTTTTGATCAAAAAGTTAAGGCAGGGGAAGTTGGAAGTAGTGCTATGCCACATAAGGTTAATCCAATCGATTTTGAAAATGCAGAGGGAAACCTTTTGTTAAGTAATACGTTACTTAGATTTTTATCTTCGAAGTTACCAATATCACGTCTACAGCGTGACCTTACAGATAGTACAGTTCTTCGAAACCTAGGTGTACCATTAGGTCATGCTTGTATCGCTTTTGCTTCTCTTGTTCGAGGAATAGATAAATTACTAGTAAGTCATGCAACAATTGAAAAGGATTTATCATCTAATTGGGCTGTAGTAGCAGAAGGTATACAAACAATTCTTCGTCGTGAGTGTTACCCAAAACCATATGAAGCTCTTAAAGAATTAACACGTGGTAATCGTGAGATAACAGCTGAAACTGTAAGAGAGTTTATTAAAGGTCTTACTGGTATTACAGAGGATGTACGTCGTGAGTTACTGGCTATCACTCCATTTAATTACGTTGGTTACGTTAGACCACATATTTAATTTAAATGATAATTAATGTAAGATAATAATAGGTAAAGTAAAAAAAAAAAAAAAAGAAAAAAAGTGAAATAAGGGAAGAGAAAAAAAAATACGCATATATATATATATATATATATATATATATATGATTTATTTTTTATTTTTTTAGTAATATTAACGTAGAAAACTATTCGATTTCACCAAAAAAAGTGGGACCGATATATTAGAAAAAAAAAAACAAAAAAATAATAAATTGCTGTCGCCATTAATGAACACACTGTTATAAATAAACTAAAAATAATACCCTAAAAACTAAAAAAAAAAAGAAAATCTATCACTTGATTATTTATTTCTCTTACTTTTTTTTTTTTTTTCTCTCTCTCTCTCTTTATATATTTCAATTCATAATAATAATATTTCTTTTAAAGTCTCTTTGTGTGTCTCTATTTATTTACATATATACACACATATATTTATATAAAGAGAGTTAAATAGAGAGAGAGCCAAGGAAAAAAAAAAAAATAATAATAATAAGAAAATAATAATAATAAATTGAGTAATAATTATAATTACACCCAAAGTCAATGAAGAGAAACATAAGTCAATTAAGCTCCAGTAAAAAAGGTGAATTTAACTTCGCGGCAGCCCCACGCAATGTAGAGGAGGATGCCGCCTACCCACCAACAGAGCCAGGGGAGTTGGATAACGCCAGCATCTTCTCTAACTCTATGGAGTTTGATGGGGCGGAGAAGTTAAGTGGGGCGAATATCAACAATGGTAACCGGGGACTACCAGAGGAGGAAACAGAATTACAAACATACTCCCCAATGGAGACCAGTGCGGCGGAGACTTCAACACAAGATCAACACCCCACCTCTGCTTTGAAACCTCGACAAATGGCATCACCAGAACCAAAACGATGGGAACCTCTTGAATTAACAGTTCCAAAGGATGACCCAGATGATGAGTTTGATATTACTTCGGCAAAAAACCCAGTTTTTTATGATGAAACTGAAGAAAAACCAAAAATTGTATTTGAGCATGGTGAACCTGATTTGAGGGGAGAAGCTGTATCATGCTTTGATGAACCAGGTTTACTTTATCGTATTGTTGATAAAAAGAATAAAATATGGGCTTTTTACAATGATAGTCTTACTTTTGAAGTACATGTTTCATGTACTTTTGGTAAACATTCAAAGATTCAAGCATTGGAAAATACTAAATTAAAACGTCAATCTGATGGAAGTTGGATTGCAGAAGTTGTTGTTTACCCATGTGAAACAGAATTATTTATTAAAGGTTTTGTAAATGGTTTCAGCAGTCGATTACGTGCATTACCAATTTCTGATGAATATCTTGAAGAAAGGAGAGTACTTCAACATGAAAAAGTTGTAGTAGGTGAGATGGAAAATGTAGAAACTCTTGTTGGTGATGAAACTGATGCTGAAAAAGTTTTAGCAGCATGTGTGGAGAATGATGTACCATTTGTTGATATGGAGTTCCCTCCAGTACAAACTTCTATTAATGCAGATGCACAAAGGCCTATGAAACAATTACCTTGGTTTCGACCTACTATGTATTTACGTGAAGCACTTGTCAAACAGTTACGTTTATTTCGAAAACCTATTATACCTGGAGATCTATTACAAGGGGAACTTGGTGATTGTTGGTTAATGTGTGCAATTGCTACACTTGCTGAAAATCCAGAAGATATTATGCATATGTTTCGTCATCCACGTGGTGCACCAGCTGCTCGAAGAGAACGTACAATTGGAGCTTACCGTGTTACATTAAATAAAAATGGCTTATGGAGCAGTGTTATTATTGATGATTATTTACCTGCTATTGCAGGAACCCCAAAATTTGCTCGAAGTTCAGATATATGTGAATTATGGCCATCTATTCTTGAAAAAGCATATGCAAAAATGTATAGTAGCTATGGAATGATACAATCTGGTGATCCTGTACATGCTCTTACAGATATGACAGGTTGTCCATCATCACGTTTTGATGACGCCTTCTTTAAATCACAAAAAGATGGTGGAAAAGAACTTTTTCAACAATTACTTCAATATAATGATGATGGTTATCAAATTATTTTAACTACAGCAGGAAAAGCACCTGCTTTTATTGCAGGTACTAATAACCATGCAGGAGTATTTACAGAAAATCCAGAATTGGAAGATATCCTTGGTGGTACTGGACTTTTACCAGGTCATGCTTATACTGTACGTGCTGTACATCATTTTCCTAAAGATGGAGATCTTCGTTTAATGCGAATTTGTAATGTTTGGGGAACATGTGAAGAATGGAAAGGACCCTGGTCTCCTAACAGTTCAGAGTGGGATACTCATTCAAATGTTGCAGATGCATGTAAAGGTGATTTCGGTGGTGAAAGTGATATTTGGATGGATTGGGATCATGTATTAAAATACTTTAATGGTGGTGGAGTTCATTTCCGTCGTCTTGCCTATGATTACCGTGTTCCTTTAAGTTTTGTAGATTGTCGACCTTCACTTGTGTTGGAAGTGAGTGTGGACAGTCCTGTATGGGTGTGTTTTATTCTCGCCAATGTTAATTATCGCAGTTTGTTTGATGATGGTGGCCACAGTGAGGTGGAGCCGCGGGATTACCCCCCACTGATGCTCTCCCTCTCCACCACCCATGATGGGAAGGAGGGTGTACATAAAGTTATTCAAAACACATCAGTGGATGCGGCGAGGCCCTCCCCAGATAAGTGGACTTTCATGCAGGCACGCGAGATAAGTATGATGTGCAAACTCACCCCAGAGCACTCCCCGTATTTATTAATTCCCCGCATGATGGAGACGGAGGAGACGACAGGGGGGAGCTCGGCGTGGTTTGCGCAGTTACAGGATAGAGTGCACCCCCTACACTTTGCCAACAGAGGAGCAGAGAGAAATAATAATAATAATAATACAAATATAAATAATAATAATGCGAATAATGAAACAAATGAGAGTGGGGCGGAGGTGCCGGTGGTGCTTGGGCTGCGGTGTGAGCGGGCGGTGGGGGAGGAGGGGAGTGGTGGGGTGCGGGTGCGCTTCCGCCGCCTCGACTCTGATAATGTTGTCTTTGAAAACTTTCCAAAGTTTCCAGCAGAGACGGAGGTGGTGGAGGATGTTTATTATCAAGTGCGGGCCCCAGCACCAGGCTACGCGGAGGAGAAAGTCGGGGCCACACTCTTTTAATGCTCTAAGTAGGAGGAGGTTTGTCATTTAAGGATATATATATATGTGTTGTTGGGGTTTTTTTTTTTTTTTTTTTTTTTTTTTTTGGATAAAATGGGGGGGGGGGGAAGAATTGTTGTTGTGGTAAAAAAGTAAAGTGTAGTAAAGGTTAAACACAACCCAAAAAACACACACCCCCCCCCCCCCCCCACCACCCACCCACCCCCCCCCCCCCCCCCCCCTTTTTTTTTTTTTATTATTTTTAGAAACTACAACAAGAATAACACTAATCCTCAAAAAAAAAAAAAGGAGAATTAAAGAAAGTATGACAATATAAACGGAAATAAATATAGGTAATGATCTGTGATTTGATTTAATTTGAGAATGACTGCTATGAGAATATATTTATAAAATAAGTAGGCATGTACTAGATAATTAAAGGGAAGAATTGAACTATTGTAAATCATCTTTTTTATTTTTAATAATTTTTTTGCTACGTTTTTATTTATTCGTTATTCTTATCTACTCAATTTGGGCAAAAAAAAAAAGAAGGTAAGAAAAGATGAATGTTCTTTATATATATATATATATGGACTTTCTTCGTCCTCATCTTTACTTTATCATCTGCATATTAGTTTAGGGTATTTTTCTTTTATTGAATTTCTTTCTTTTTTTACCTTTGACCCGCTCGTTTTCCATTCAGGATAATGTTATTTCTTTTTTTTTTTTTTTTCTTTATATCGGAATATATATATATATATATATATTGTTTTTTTGATGTTTAATGTGAACAATATTTACCAAATTAACTGAGTGAGGAGAAGGAAAAAAAAAAAAAAAAAAACAGCAAAAAAAGTAAATAAATAAATATCAGCACTCAAAAATATCCTCCTCTATCACTTCTCTCAAGAAACATGAAAATAAGTGGCGGCTCAGGCGCCAACAATAATTTTCAGTTTTAGTTTGGTTTTGGTGACTTGTTGCCATGAGATGTTTATCTACTTTCCTCTCTCTTTTTCTCTTTGCCTATATGTTTTTTCCTTCTATATTTTTTAAAAGAAACAAATCTCATTTAACGTATATGAATGCCTGCGTAAATGAGTAGATAATAAAAAAAATGAAAAAAATTTTATTCCTGTTTTAACAGATTTTTTTTTTTTTTTCATATATATTTATATATTTACATAGTGTATTTTTTTTTTTTTGGTTTTTTTTCATTGTGTCGCTGGTTTGCTGACCATTTAACCAAAAAAAAAGTGTTTTATTTTATTTTATTTTATTTTTTATTTGTGTCTCCCTTTCACCTACGCCATTATAGGCACAGCAGCTTCACTTTTTATTTTTTAAAAAAATAATAATAAAAATATATATGTTTTTTTTTTTTTTTTAGTCATTCAGGTATTTAAAACTGTCTCAATTGGAATTGTAAATTCATTTTGTAACTATATATATATATATATTTTCTTAAATTATTACTATATATATATATATTTATTTATTTTTATATTTACTTCTCTGTCAATTTTTTGTCAACTTTGGGATAGTAAGGTAAAGAAGTGAGTGACAAACTGAGTATACAGATCCAAATTTATACTTTAAACTTGAAAGGGGAAGAGGGGAAGGAAAAACCAAAAAAAAAAAAAAAAAAGGGGGGCGGTGAATCCGCAGAAAGAAAAACACAAGAAAACTTTTTTTTTCCCCAAATTTATATATATATATATATATATATATATATATTATAAAAATTTCCTAAAGGGAAACGATTTCAAAGAATAACAAAAGCCAACCCCTCCCCAAAAAATATATAAAAGTAATAATAATTAATAAAAGCAAAAAAAAAAAATATATAAACAAAACTAGAAAATAACAACAACTAAAAAAAAACTAAAATAAATAATAATATTCTCTAAAGGGAGGTGAAATCATCACCTTTACATGCATATCGACATTACCCAATATATCGGATGGGCACCGTTGGCTATAAAGATGCCACATTATAAATATTTAACTAAAACATTGGTATTCTTAATATTATTATTTTTGTTAATTTCATGTTCCACTGCTTCTGCTATTCCTTTGCAGACAAATTATTTTTCTTCTTCTATTTCTTGTCCGAATGGCTGGTCGTTGTGGTCGCCGCAATTAGAAATAAATAATAATGATATAACTGATGCAGACTTAGTTTGGTGTGTAAAGCCACAGACTTTTCAGGTAGCACCTATTGAAGTAGATGAAGTTTGTAAACAAATATTTGAACTAAATCCTCCTCTTGGTGGGGGTGGGGTTTTTACAGGAATAATTCCTCGAGCTATTTCTATTCACTCAGATTTGCAGAACTCATGGCTACATGAAACTTTAGATCCTATTTTTAAACGTTTAGGAGGAATGATTGCACTTGGTGGTGTAGCTGGATTTGGAGAAATTACATGGCGTGATGGTAGTAAAGATAATAATAATAATAATAATGCTGTTAATATACCCTACACACATTTTGCTCCTATGGTAGACTGGCAGAGTCATAGTGGTTGTATTGCAATGCAACCTGATGGTTTCTGGAGTTTGATAAATTGTAAAACTCCACAACGACTTTTTGTATGTGCCTTCACTCTTAATATTTCTTCTTCTAATAATACTACAGGTGATAGTACAGACAGTAATAAAAATATTGGAAGTGATGTAGGGAATGAAACTATCGATACAACAGAAGCTCCAAATAATGGAAATAACACTAATGAAATGCAACAACCCACACATCCACCTGTTTTATATCCATTACCAGAATGTTTATCAGGTTGGACGTCCTACAAAGATAAATGTTATCGTCTTTTCACAGGATCCGCAGAGATGAGTGATGAGGGAATGAGTCAACAATCAGCAAAGCAATTTTGTGAAGCAATACATCCTCATATTACTCTTACCGCCGTGTTAAATTCAGAAGAAAATAAATTTCTTAGTCAACTTTTACAAAATTGGGCACAAGATCGGGCAGATGATATATCTCAAATTAGAGTATTTCTTGGAGGAATTTTTACCGCACGTGGATCTGTTGGTGTATGGTATGAAGATTCTCTATGGTATAATGATAGTTCTTTTGAACATTCTTTTCCTTCAAGTCCATCTTGGCCTACATTAGAAAATCATTTTTATTCTTATTGGGCTATAGGAGAACCAAGTCGTTCGTTTGGTTGTCTAACTTTAACTTTTAATGAAACATGGCGGGCAGAAGATTGTAGAACAACATTACCATTTATTTGTGCATATCTTAATGATGGTTCAGTAGAAATTGAAACTTCAACAACTAATCCTCCTGGAGGATCTGGATCTTCAAGTGATGAAGAAAATAAGACAACAACTACAACAACTTCTGCTCCATCACCTTCTGAAATATTATGTATGGATGATTGGACTTATTTTGCACCAACCAATCGTTGTTATCATATCTTTTCCGATAGAAGTGTGGCTGCAGCAGACTTGGAGCAAAGATGTAATGAAGTTTTCTCTGATATTGTACCTTTTAATACTATTCATGCCGCCGTTGTAACATCCGTAGAGGAGAGCGCCTTTATTGGACATCTTGTTTCAAAATCCAATATACTTCGTGTATTAGTTGGAGTATCTTATATAGAGCGTGGAGCTGAGGGATTATATTTAGATGGAATAACAGAGTGGGTTCCATTTATTGCGGAGAGTTTATGGGGAGTAGGGCAACCCTCACGAGAGAGTGGGTGTGTTGTGATTGATAACTCCGGGGCCTGGTTTTATTTTCCATGTGGGACACCTGCTAAAGGATATGTGTGTGTGTATACCGCAGGGGCGGTGCCATTACCTGTGAGTACATCAACTCCTACTGAAATACCAACAAATATACCAACAAATATAACAACAACAAGTGCACCTACAAATGAAACATGGCCATTGAATACACGTATAGCATCACTTTCAGGATTTATACATCTTGTGGTAGCGAAAGGTACGGTTGGGATTTATTCCGTAGAAACCACTAGTGGGGAGTCGACGGATGGACTTTTATTAATGTTTGCTCCAGATATAACAGAATATATGGTGAACTCTGGATGGGATGAATCTTTTACAACTATATCTCTTTGTGGTAGTTATAAGAAGCAAGAATATATTTTTCCTATTATGCAGGGAGTTGTAACTATTTCTTACCCAAATGAAACTATGAGTGGACGTGTTTGCATTTCGAATGATGGAGTTCATTATGTACCAAGTAGTAATATTACTTTTGAAGTAGTGGACGTTGCTCTGCATGGGTTTATTCCATTACTAAACTCTAAAAAAGAAAGTAATAATGAAAAAAAGAATCAAAATAGTAGTAGTGGTAGTGATAGTAATGTTGGTAGTATCAATAATAATAATAATGTAGATTTGGTGTATCGAGAAATTGGAATTCGCTTGAGATCTAGTGGTACATTAAAATTAATTTTTAATCATAGTTTACTTGATACAACGGCGCATATTCACCATTTACGTTTTTCATCAACTGCTGATTGTTCTAGTGGAAAATATACATTTCTTAATAAAGATTTATCTATAATTAAAAATTCAAATCATCATTTTTTCATCACATATCAACTTGCTGAAGTTATACCTGTAAATATTACATCCTTAGATCGATTACATGATTTTAATAGTAGTGAAGAGCAACCACCCACAGAATTTTTTGTTTGTGTTGCTGCATCTAAAAATATGAACTATTTACAATCATCAATTAACAATAATTCATTGGATAATAATACTTCAGGTAATAGTAGTAATAGTGGTAATACTAGTATATTATCCTATGATTATATTACAAATTCTAACGAAAAAAATGATAGAATTTCATCTTCTTTGAATTTTATTGATTCCGAATTAACTTGGCTTTATACTTTAGTACCTAATATGCGAGTATATATTACTCCACCACATGTTGTAGTACGTGGTATGTGGGCACTTCCTCCTGCCACATTAAATACAAGTATTGTATCAAATGTTTTTTTAAAAAAAGGATCATCAAAGATACTAAAAGTTTCTCAATTTTCGTCACCTATAATTATTTTTGAAAGTGAAGGACTTAAAGAAGGTATGACATTATTACTTTCACCAAAAGGAAGTAAATGTCAAAGAGAATATTTAACACCTACAAATGATCCTACTAACCCAGAGATAACCACTAAATTAGATACAATGCTTTCTATTAGTACATTAAAATATAATTCAATGATATACAATAATGGTTCTGAATTTCTACGTATAGCTTTTATTCAATTAAATCTTAATCATACAGGTATGTGGGGTACTAATATTACTGAAGAAGAACAAAGTTGGCAGATTTGTTTCGCATATACTCCATTTTTAAATTTTATACCTCTTAAAGGATTTGAAATAATCGTACAACGAGCTCGTATTTCTGCTATTACAACACAAAAAGAAAATATAAATAGAGATTCTCCAGAGTTAAAAGTAAGTGTTGGATTTAGTGGAATATTAAAATTATGGGGTCTTAATGTAGATATGTGGTCACCAAGTCAACTTAGTAATGTAGAAATAGCTTTTGCAGAATCTCCTCCAGGTAGTGGAAGTATTTTAGATCCTACTTTTCAATGTAGCAATTCTTCACTTTTTTATCGTCAAAGATCACTTAGTATTGTAGTACCACATAGTACTGATACTGCAGCTTCGCGTAATTTGCGTTTTAAAGAAAATTATAAAAATTGGATGAATGAAACAAAATTACAACATGACGCTGTAGTAGTAATTCCACCTGGATTTTTAGAAAAAGAAACTACACGACGTATGCGTATTTGTTTATCAGTTCCATTACCTTTTTATAGTAATAATCGTATTTTTAATCCTACTACTGCAACATTAGATGTTAGACCTATAGAAATACTTTTTATTGGGCCATATGCAGCAAATTTTTTAAATTCAACAAATAAAAGTAATATAACTATTGTAGAAGTTGCTGAAAATTCAAAGGATTTGGTATTACCTATTTCTGGTTATGGTTTAAATGATGATATGCTATTATTTTTATCAGAAGAACGTTGTTATCCTTGGTTAGATGAAACAATACAACAAAATGAAGATGTATCATATGTTAAACGTGTAAGTCGTATGAACTTTACTATTATGCGACCTTATGATATACCTCCAAATTATCAATTAAAAGATATATCTCATAGTATTACTTCTCCAAATGATGTTTTTATTACTCTTAATGAAACTCATACATCACCTTCTGTAGCGGATCGTATATTTGGTAAAGATAGAAAGCCATTATTTTTTTGTCTTTATGCACCAGGAACACGTCGAGTAATATATCCTTTAGACTTTAAATTTGTTGTACGCCGTCCATATGTAACTTCTATTCGTATAGCACATCAAACTTCTTCATTATTTTCACAATCAAATTCAGAAAATACATCTAATATAGATGTAATATATGCTTCTTTTGTTGATCTTGTTGTAGAAGGATTTGGTTTACACGATAGTGAAACTGCTTTTATTCCTGCTTTAGATTGTAAAAATGTAACGAGTTTTCTTTGGCGTACTCCTGTACGTACATCTGGAGTACCTTCAATGATTGTAAATGATAAAAGTTCTTCTTTTTCATTATCTTCAGTTTCTCGCTATGTAAATTCACAAACTTCAATGTCATCATGGTTTATTTCTCTTACACAGGCTCATACAACTCGTATAGGAACTGTAGAACCTGTAAATAATCGTATCGATCGTTTTCAGTGGTGTGTTCGTTATAGAGATATTGATACTAGTGAAAAAAATGAATTAAATGTTGAGAGAGAAACAGATAATTGGTCAAAAGGATTTGTATCTACAGGAATTTCGTATCATCTTATTATTCCACCTACAAATGGTTTTTTATTTGGTAGTAATATAGTTAAACGTATTACACGAAAAACACGTCATGCAACGCTTGGGTCTTGGGAAATATTACAGTTAGTAGGACCACTTATTGATTATACTTATACTTTAGGAAATCCATTATTTATATTTTTTGCAGAAGAATTAGTACCATGTGAAAAGATTAAAGATTATTTAATTACAACAAATAGTTCCGATCGTTTTATAAATGCTGTAAATGGATCTGCAGTTATTTTACCAAAATTATTTACTAATACTGGAACTTTTAAGTTATGTGCTAGTGCTATTTATCCTGAAAAAAAATTACAAGAAGAACGAATGGAATCTACTTTACAATTTTTTGAATTAAAAGATATACGTATCGATTTGGTAGATCCAGTGTATGCTGTTTTCTCTCTAAATCGTACAGATTATGTTACAGTGGAGCAAGGACAAGAATGGACTTTACCTATTAGTGGATCAAGTATTTCAAATATGACGCTTGTACGATTTAAACCTGTAAGTGCAAACTGTAGTATACCAATGCCTAATGATTTAGATGATGTTATTGTACGAAATGTATTTGAAGGTTTAAACCTATTTGGTTATGACACAATTATTAATGAGACATATAATTCTAGTAATTGGGAAAGTAAATCACATTACTTAGTACTTGAACGTGATCTTATTCGTGGACTTTCAATACAAGAGTATAAATTATGTTTTAAACCTGATCGTTCAACACCATGGATGAGTTCAGGTGTTGTACTAAATGTAACTAAACATATTCGAAGACCAACTCAATATACTTATTTTGCTGATGATGGTAGTGAAGATGTTGTTTCTCTTATAGCGTTACCACCAACAAAAATTGCTTTAGAATGGCTTACAAAAGAAAAAGATACAGTAAATATAGTAGGTGCAGTTTCACGTGAAGTAGCTGTTGCTCTTTGGTGTCGTGGAAATAAAACAATAAATAATAGTAGTAATAATAATAATAATAATAATAATAATAATAATAAAGATATAATACCATGTGGTAGTTATAAACGTGTTATGTTTGTACGACCTCTAGATGATGATAGAGATCCATGCTTTGTGGATTTTGAAGCAATTGAATCTGATATTATTAAAGGTCCTTATGTTATTGATGATGGAATTTTAACTATCCCACGCACCGTAACTCGTAATGTAAGTTTTTATCCAAATATTACACAACCTTGGATTATGTGTTTAGAAACTGCACCAGAACGTTGGCGAGAACCAATTTCTCCTCTTATACAAATTCAATTTACAACACCTGTTCCTATAGGTTTCCGTCGTCATCCGGATGATTCTAGTAATTCTACTGCATCTTTTTTTGGTTTATCCGATAAAATTAATTTTTCTGAGGATCGTACTGAGGCGGAAGGTAATTCTACACTAGTTTTACACATTGAAGAAGCTAGTAGAGTTTTTTACCTTAATGGATATGCTATTCAACGAGGTTTTAAAATTAGATTTGGACTTCACTGTGATGAGGAAGTAATTTCAACAAACTCTAATGAGAATTATACATGGAGGCAACTTGTAGCGGAGATGCAAGAATTAAGTAATACTATTTTATATGAAGAACCACTTACTATTGAGGATGATCATGGTGCATTTTTACTTCCTGCTACACACTTTTCACTTTTAGAGGCACCAACAATAATGTGTCTTTCAACAAATGGTGGAATTTCATATATGAAAACAAATCTTTCATTAACTGTTTTACCATCGAGACTAAGACGTGATATACCTGTAGATGAAACAAAAATAACTGAACTTGTATTTCGTCATACACTTGTTGTTCCTCGTTTTAGTAAAGGTACTGTAAGTATTGCTGATATGCAAGCTGAAAATAATAATAATAATAATAATAATAATAATAAATTTTCAAAAGGAGTACAGGTATTATTGTCTTCTGTATGTCATGAAAATCATGAGGGACTTCCTATTATTGTTTTAGCAGAACCAAATATTCTTACACTAACAGAAGCACATACTTATAATGCTAGTAATAACAGACTTGAAATATGTATTCGTACAAGTACAAATAATAATAATAATGAATTAAAAGATGATACTACAATTATTCAAGGATTTCGATCATCTGGCCTATTTTTCCGTGTACTAGATATTGCTGTAACATCAGTTTCTATTCATCAATCTATTCAAAACGATATAGCAGAAGAGAATGGTCTTCACCACCTCATTATTCGTCGTGGTAATGAGTCAATTATGCTAGTTGTTACAATGAAATCAAGTATAAATTCCAATAAAAAATCTAAATTTTCTAATTTAAATAATTTTCAAAATATTGAAGAAAGATATATTAATATGCTTGACTTCCCAGGGGCATTGACACTTTTTCGTCTAGCTAAATTTCGTATTGGTAGACCATGTTTTATGCCTGATGAAGAAGAACCGGAAGCTATTGTAACTTCTCTTGTACCTTTAATTGCTATATTCACAAATGATAGCATAAATGTTATATCACAAGATGGATTTAATGTGGAAAATTTTATGGTACCTTTACATACAGCAAAAAGTGAAACAATAGAACCCTGGTCACCTTCTTCACTTTGCTTTTCTGTAGATGGTGGACGTCACTATATGTCTGTTGGTATTTCTTATATTTCTGTTTCTTGGGCACCGACTTTGCGGGTTCGCTTTTCTGTAGAAGAAGAAGAAGAAGAAAATATAAAGAATAATAAAAGTAATGAGAATAGTGGTGACGATAAAAATAATACTGACCACTCCGTTCTTTCTAATGTTGTACATTTATTTGAACAATCAAGTCTATATGGTCGTCTTGTAGATATACGCTATGAATCTCCACCTCTTTCATTATATGATACTCCATTAAATCGTTACGTTAGTAGTTTTACAGCTGATGCTTTATGGTCTGGTTTTTTACAAGATGCAGGGTTTGTGAGTGGTGGTGAATTATATCTTCCAGCGTTGATGATGGAGAATAATAATAATACTAGTAATAGTGATGATGTTGCACTTTATTTTTCAGTAAATCATCATTATCGAAATATTCCTACAGGGTTAACAATGCGAGTTATACCAATGAATCTACCTTGTATAGGAGAAATTCCTACTACATTTCAACAAATATATCGACAATCAAATGGATGGTTATTACCTATTGCGAGTGCATGTGGACGTAGTGTTCAAGCAGGGACAATTATTCGTGTAGTTGATGCAAGTGTAAAGTCTTGTGAAATTTCAGAAATTGAACATAACTTTGTCTTTGATACTTTTATAATAAAATCTTATGAATGGACAAGTAATGGTGTTTCTCCAGGTACAGCACTTCAAATTCCTACCTCACTTCCCTATATTCCAGATGGTAAATATAAACTTTGTTTAAAAAAAGATTTACCATACCATATGGGAAGGGCTTCAATATTCCTTCAAACTTCTATAGAAATAGAGGTTACATCATTACTTTTAGTAAATGAGGTTGCTAAATTAGGTAAAGGAATTTTATCTGTATTTCAAGGTAGTGAAACAATAATTAATTTACAAGGATCTGTCGTACCATTTTTAGAAGATATCCGTATTGCTCTTATACCTACATTATTTTCAGATATTCAAAATTCTACTATTAGATGTAAAGATTTTCAGTGGCTTTCTAGAAATGATAATGTTAATGAAACTTTACCTATATTGTGGAAAAGAATAAAAGATTTTACATTACGCTTAAGTCCAGAAGATCTTCACTTTATTTCAAAATATACTGTATACCATATATGCTTTAGTGTTGATGGTGGCTTAAGTTTTTATTCAGCTGGAAGTGAATCACCTATGTTGCAGTTAATGATACTTCCACCAACAATACTTGGAGTAACTACAACAACAGCAGATCAATATTTGTATAATTATAAAACTACGACAGCAAATGTATTACGTCTTGAACGTTTTTTTAATTATACTACTAATTATTCTTCTTCTTCTTCTAGGCCTCCTATTTCGAATATATCACCAGTAAAAGTTTCTTATTTTACTGATAGACCACCAAGTTACTATTATAATTCAAGTAATTGTTTTATAGGAAATGGTTTCGGACCTGGAAGTGGTCGAAATACAGTTGATTCAATGAAATTATTAGCAGTTGCAATTTTAAGAACAGATCTTTTTGGAGATGTTTGCAATGGTTCAAACTTAACAGAAATGATTACAGTATCTCAAAATAGTCATAATGATAAAAATATTCCAAAATCTTTGGCAATGCCAGTATTCCTCTTAGACGCGCGTAGTGGTTGTCTCTTGGATAATTTAACTGAAATTAATAACATTAGTAATACTAATAATACAGGTTTATTAAGGAAAGAATGGTTAAATTATACAATTTCACTACGTAAGGCAGGAGGTCTCACTTCTCAAGCATTCCTACGAGGGGTGACAACAAGAGATGAACAAATTCGTCGTGAATCTACTTCATATCTTTTCTGTACTTCGCTTGATGGTATACACTTTTATAGTGCTAATGCACCTTCTCGAGATCGTAACTTAAGTGAAACTTCGCTTTTCTCTTCTTTAAAATTTGCAACACCTCATGAGTCCGTTACTCCATTAAAAAATGTTAGTCGACTTCCACTCATTATTCGTCTAGACCCAAATAACAATGGTTCATTTTACACTCGTGATTTGGCCGTTGTGCATTACCTAGTTATTCGTCCACTTATATCCACAACTCAGGAATATTTCGATATAGAGAGAAGTGCTGATGCTTTGGTGCGCTTTCAAACAGCTGTAGCACAATTACTTGGTGTTGATCCTGTAATAATTGTGGTACATTTAAAAAATAGAGGTGTAGTAATTCCTGCACAGGAGGAAAATGCATCAAACTCTACCGGATACCCAACTTACACACTCTCTTTATCTTTGATGACAGATGCACGTATTAGTTTAATAAATAAAATTAAACCAGTACCAGAGTTACTTCTAGAATATGTAGCACTTCTACACGATAATGTGACACAATCCTCTCTTTTATCTACTTTACTTCCTCCTAATATTCGTGAGGCTGGAATTGCAAGGGTGTTGGCGCCATATGTAAACTTTACTTTTGCCACCGGTATTGATCTTCATATCGCAATACAAAATTATAAAAGTAAATTACCACAATCTCCTGCTGAGGAAGTGGCATGGCGAACCCGATTTGCTGCTATTCCTCATGCTACCCTCGTTGCAGAAAATGTCCCTGATGATGCAACGAATGACTCAACTTATAAAGCTACTTGGTGGGTGGTACCCCTTTTGTTTATATTTCCTGTCTGTCTCGTAATGGGATCTATTTTTGTGTACAGGCGATATCTCCGATTTCGTCCAATTGAGCAGAGAAAAGCAGCGGAACAACGGAGGTAAGAATGAGGTCACCACAATATTTACTAACGAAAACTAATAATAATAATAGTTACAAAAAATCTATGAGGATTTTTTGAAAGTTGGGTGATTGGGTGGGGTGGAGTTCGAGAGGAGGGGGGGGGGAATAAAACAGCTGATAATGATTTTATGCTAAAGATTTTATGAAACTACAAAAGATCATTTAAAAAATAAAATTTTTAATACCTTTTTTTTTGTGTGTTGTTCTTGCTTTTCCTTTGTGTTCTGATGACATCGAGGAGTACATATATATATTTAAAAGGAAAAAATAAAAAAAATCAAAAAAAAATCAGTGGATGTGTGTTATAATTTTGTGTGGGTGTGTGCTTTTCAGAGACTCACACAATATCATTACTAATAATACCCGAGACGTTAGTAGAGAGTAAGAATAATAATTATTGGGTACGCCGAGTTGCAAAAATTGCAAGCTTGGGTTGCTGCCATTATATATATATATATATATATATTTTCCTCACTTTTCATTCATTCATTCATTTTTACTTTTTTTTTTCTATTCTTTACATTGCGCATGATTTTCTTTTTTTGTTTTTAATATATATATATATATATATATATTGTATTTTGTTATTCTCAATATTTTTATAAGGGGCGGAAAACAAAAACAACAAAAAAAAAAAAATATATATATATATAAATACATCTATTACACACATACAGTTACATTGGACAAAAGGTCTAAGAGGAACTATATATTTGAATCTTTGATTTGAACCCACTTGTGACGAGTAACATCATTCGAGTGAATAAGAAAAAAAAGATATATACATATATATATACAACAACAAAAAAGTAAAAACAACATCAGTCAAAGAAAAGAACAAAATAAGTAAAAGAAAATATGGTTATGAAACAGGGACGTCTTCGTACTGAGTCAACGGTGCAGCGTTTCGCCAAAACTGCTATTGGTGAAGGTTTTGATCTATGGGACCGAGATTATCTCCTAGGTGCGATGCGGTTATTTTTATTTAAAGGGGAAACTGCTCCACCTTTTCAGGTTGGACCTTGTATGGATGCCACAGGGGAGATTTTGGTGCAGATGGAAGAGTATGAAGATGCTGGGGAGCAGTTTGCGGCGGCGGCGGAAAAGTATGCGATCATACAACAGCCAGAGTTGGCGCGGTTGATGCAAATTAAGTCACTGGAGTGTGCACGGGGGCCGAAGGCGGCATTGCGAGAGTTATCAGCCTACACCGCAGAGCAGCGAGAGGTGGCCGCCACCGCAGCCTCTGCCACA
Source organism: Trypanosoma avium (assembly GCA_030849755.1). Taxonomy (NCBI): domain Eukaryota; phylum Euglenozoa; class Kinetoplastea; order Trypanosomatida; family Trypanosomatidae; genus Trypanosoma; species Trypanosoma avium. The sequence continues at coordinate 5,204 of JASANY010000877.1, read as the reverse complement.
AGTGATGGACGTGTGATATTACCCGCCGCCCTCGCCCGTGCCCTCGCCTATGAGGCGGAGTTAACTTTAAAAACTGCAACCGACGCGACGGTGGCGGAGTTGGCGCCCCAGGCGGTGGAGTTGGCGGAGTTGGCCTGCCGCCACGGCTGGGATCGCGTCCACGCCGGCCTCGTCACCCTCGGGGATGCCCTGCAGGCTGCGGGCCGCTGCGAGGAGGCGTGTCAGGCCTATGAGCGGGCTGTGGAGAGTAACAGCAGCTGCCTCGCCGCCCTCGAGCGTCACATGGCCCTCCTCCGCCACGCCATCACCACCGCCGAGGAGGCGCAGGTGCAGGAGTTGCGGCGCAAACTCCTCGAGTTGCTCGATCGCGCAATTGGCCTCCACCCACGTCCCACACTTCTCCGTGAAAAGGCGTTTTTGCTCAGCGAGACCCAAGGCGACGCCGCCGCACTCGCCTTTCTTGACCCTCTTATTGCAAATCCCCCACCTGAAGAGGCAGACGCAGCAGGCGGCGTCGGTGGTCAAACTGTTGCAACGCTCCTGAAGGCGAAAGCAGCAATCTTAGCTGACGGTGGAAACATGTCGGAGGCACTTGCCGCCGCAAAGGAAGCTCTGACGCAGTGCCCCGGTGATGAGGAGGCAACTGCTATCATCGCCGAAATAAAACAGAGTGTCTAAGGCACATAAAAAGGAGTGTCTTCTTTATATGTATAGATAGATAAGGAGGGATATATATATATATAGTCTGTGAAATGACTGACAGTTGCAGTTTGTTATGGTGTACTAGTTATATATAGTAATGGGAAGGAGAAATGAAAAAAATAAGGACTTTAAGCAGAGGGGGGAAAAACAACAACAACAAAAAGAAAATTACCATGCCCGTTTTCTTCATCCTTTTAATATAAAAAAATAAGATCCAGTAAATAAAAATCTAAGTAGTTTAACATTATTTGCTTTGGGGCCCCCTCAGAAGAGAAAAAATATATGTATAGAAAGAGGATCGGAAATATTTAAATAATAGTGCTAGTTTACCTCCGCTCTGTCTGTGATGTGATAACAGTCGAGGCGAATCTTTTAAGAAACAATTCAATAAAATAACTCTAATAAATTTCTCAAAAAATAGAGTGGGGTGGGTTATGAGGGTGGAAGGTTAAAAAAGGATGAATATAAATACAATAAAAAGGAATGAATAAATAAGAGACATATCTATAGAGAAAGATTAATGAGCGAAAGCTATTACAATAATTAAAAGAAAAACTTATTGCAATTTTTAATATCAATTTTTTTTTTTTTTTTTTGTTATTTCCCTCATCCCCCAGATCTTGATGTAATCTTTGATGTGATGCTTCTTCCGCATATCGTTTATTTTCCCATAAGAGAAATAAAAGCCAAAAACAAAATAAAATATTATTATTATTATTATTTTTAGCGGTCATACAAAATAAACAGTTTGAAAGAGAAAAAAAGAATTCTCAAGTAGCTCAATAAGGGGACTACAAAAATAAGACATCTATTTGAATAACTTGAAGGGGGGGGGGGAAATGGTGAAAGAAAAGACTATATATATATATATATGCGATGAGAGAGAGGAGATGGGAAGGAAAAAAAGTTATGTACCTCAAAATAGGCATTGTTGGTACATTAGTTAGATAATACAAGGCAGGGAAAACGAGAAGAACAAAATGGTGATATTAGAATAAGTACAACAGTTTTTTTTTTTTTTTTTTTTCTTTATTATTGTCATGTTTTTTTTTCTTTTTCTTTTTTTTTTTTTTTTTGTGGAAAGCGAAAGCAGACATTGACTGAAAGTGTGTGAGAGAGAGAGAAGAGCGCATCTCTTAAGTGAACCACGAAGAAAAATTTAAAATAATAATAGTTAGGGAAAAATGAGGGCCTGGAATAGGTTATTTTAAAAGAAAATTCCTAATTCCTCTGTCACCTCTGAGTGTATTTGATTGCTTTTGAGAAATTTATTTCTCTTTTTTTTTTTTTTTTTTTTTTACTTTGGTGTTTATTTCGATGAAAATTGTGTATGTGTGTTTTTTTTGCTTTTTGAGTTTTTTTTTTGTTTTTTTTTATTTCACTGCTACTCCTCATTGCTATTAGTCCATAGGCATTTGTACGTATAAACTCTTCCCCCCCCCCCTCTTTCGCCTCTTTCGCCTCTTTCTCCTCTCTATTTTTTAAATTCATAAATCTAGCAAAGTTGCGTCAAGAGTGACTGCATAAGGAAATACCAAGAGTAATATCACTCAGCAAAAAAAAAAAAAAAAATCAAACAAGAAAAAGGGGGTCAAAGGGGAAAGTAAAACTCACCAAAAACCATAGTCCGTTTTTTGGTGTGCTACATTTTTTTTTTTTTTTTTTTGCGTCCCTTCAACCCTTTTCTTGTGTTTATTTATATCACTTTCCCCCCTCTTTTTTTTTTTTTTTTCTTATCATTCATTTTGGTTGTTTGATTTTCACTTGAGTCTTTAATTCTCTTTATTTCGTTTATATTATATATTGCTTTTATTTTTGTTTTCACGTTCTTTGCTATAACTCCTGCAATACACGAGACTCTTTTTTTTCGGAGGAAGATAAAAAAAAAACAGTGAAGACGCTCGGTCAAAGGTGGATCAAAGAGAGGGAACATTATACAAAAAATATATATATATATATATAAAATACAAAATAATATAAACCAAATTGAATTTATTTTAGAACTTTCAAAGGTAATAGTAAAAAAAAAAAACAACAACGTTTGAAACCCCCAAACCCTCTTTGAAAAAGAAAAAAATATATATATATATTATTGGATTTTTAAGACTCTGCATATTTTTACGCAATTTCGTTTTTTTTTTTTTCTTTGTTATTATTCTGTCCAACTTTTTTGGATTCTGACCTTTGTCGTCACATTCCTTTTTGCTTGCGTGTCCTCCCCTTATTTCCCTTCACGCGATGCCTCAGCCCTCTCTCGCCTCCTCCTCCTATAATAATAATTATTATTCGAGACCTTTCTCGAGTCCGAAGCGGCCAAAGACGGCGGCCGCGCGGGTGACTGTTGTTTTGCCTCAGGCCTTTGACGCGGGGGCGGCGGCGGTCATTTCTTCTTCGACGCCTCCCCCCAGTGCCCTCGGGGTGGCCCGGGCCCTGACAGCCCCAACCCTCCCAGCCGCCTGCAGACGAATACCCGCGCCAGCAGAGGAGAGGCGTGTGACAGGGACTGGAGTCATGCCGAGAGGGCGGTGTAGTTTTCCACCTGCCCCGGATTGGGCGTATGGGGCGGCGCTGATGAATGTAACGGAATACATAAATGCTGCCGCCGTGGCGATGCCAGTCTGCAATCAACAGAGCGTTTCTCTCTCAACAGGGACCTCTCCGAAAGGTCTTCTTGCGGTGCCGCTGGTCAATAAAGTCACTTCTTCTGATGGATTAACGCTTCAGAGCAAGGAGGCTGACTCCGCACGCGTATCACTAAGTCGACGTGGACTCTCTGTGCACGCCGCACCGTTTCAACCTCGATCATCTACTGCTGATCTTTGTGCGCTGAATTCTACGTTAGAAACTGCGGAAATGAGGGATTCGTTTGGTTTTCGTGAAGGACAACAATTAAAAGCTAGTAGTTCTAGGAGTGCTAATCTTAGTACTGGTCCTGCTCTGTCTCTTACTCAAACACAAGGAATTTGGACTCCACGTCTTGAGTTCCCTCGTACTCCTATTGTTAACGATGGGGGATGTGTACGTCTTTCCACATCTGCAGGTACAGCCAATAGTGTAATTGCAGTTCGTCCACAGTCATCTGCTTCCTTTCGTGGTGGCGAATCTCTTCAGTGGTCAACTTCATTGCTACCTGTTTCCCCAATTTTTGCCAGTCAACAACAATCGCAGTCACAACAATTTCAAGATCATATTCAACAACAACGACATACTTTTGGTGGAAGTAATAGCAGTGGAAGTGTTGTATATCCACCAGATATAAAGGATGATAGTGGTAGTTGTAATGTGCGTCATCGTCGTGTACCTTTTACCGATGCTGAAGCCAAGGATGAGGCAGCGATGCTTAGAAAGCTTCATAGTAGTAGTAGTAGTTGCCATATTTATGATGATGATGATGATGATGATGATGATGAAGAATATGAAACCCTCTATTCGGCCCAACAACAACAGCAGCAGCAGCAGCAAAATATGATTGATAATGCGAATGTTTTGCCAAACAATTTTGATGTAAAAAAGTATGCTGGAGGTTTTTGGGATGAGGAGGGACCACGTGCGGCAACACGACGTTTCTTACGCAGAGGCACTTCTTCAACAGCATCTCTTACTTTAACAGCAGTAGGGAGTAGAGGCTCACCGGCTTGTGTCTATGGGAACAGCGGTGTGACGGATCGCATTGGTGGGTTTTGCGGCTCTGACAAGGAAGAAGAAGAAGAAGAAGAAGAACTTTGGGAAATGAACAGTAGTGCTTACGCGGATAGTTTGGACGAGGCTCAGATTGAGTGGATTGAGCAGCAGCTGCATGCCAAGGAGAACCCCGATGGGTTTTTCTTTTAAAATATCAACAACAACAAATATATATATATATAAATAACGAGATGGATGAAGACTAAACCCGAGATTTCTTAGCCGATTTCTTTAGTGAATTCTCCTCTATACTTGCGTATAGCTCGGTCATATGGATGTCTCCCTCTCTGGGGATGGTCACTACAAAATGGTGGGCAGATTTGATACTTATTTATTCATTGAATGTGGAAATTATATATATATATATATATATATATTTCTATTCAAAGATTATATTTATTTATTTATTTGTATTTCTATGTTTATATCACTTCTTTTTTCATTTACATAAAGTGAGTGTAAACTTTGAAAGATCTCTTTACCAAGTACTTAAATGAAAGTTATACAAAATTTCTTTTTTGCACGGAGATGACATTGAATTAAAGAAAGAACACGAGATGATATAAATTGCGTAAAAAAGAGTAGGTAAATTCTGCTTCTACCCTATTTATAACCTCTTATACTTCAGCAAAGCACAATTTCTTTTACTTGTCTCCATAAATTTTTTTTCATTGCTTTCTTTTACCTTTTTTTTCTTTTTGGATTTCTTTTTTCCCCACTAAAGCTTCAATGATTCCGAAATTACAGTAATGGCGAAGAGGGGAATTGAAGGTATATGATAGGGGTGGATAAGGGAATCAGGAATTATTTTTACTCAATAT
>JASANY010000876.1:0-99153 GCA_030849755.1 Trypanosoma avium | reverse complement strand
GATTGCGAATCTCCTGGAGGAGGACGGTATCCTGCTGATGCGAAGGCAAGTGAACGCTTAAAGCTGCTTTCTTGACTGTAGAAAGGCCCGAAATGTTGAGTTGCCACACCGAAATGTGTCCCCCAGCATCTGGGTCGGAATTTTTATGGACATCACCACAACAAGTGATGTCAATATGGTGACCGCGATTAAACGGTCGTACAGTGTTAATCGGAGCTCTATTAAAAAACCTCTTCAACTCCCCATGTCGGACATGACATGGACTTTTGTCGAGTGATGAAGTCATCTTAGTCTCCGTCGGGCTCTCCACAATGCCCTGTTGAGGAGTTTTGCACAGCACAAGCCTCGACACCGCGTTAAGGTACGACTTCTTCGCCGGGGTTTTGAAAATCTCTTTTATTTCTTCAACCCCAGCATTTCCCTTTCCCACTCATGATTCCAAAGAACATCTTTAAAGGAACCATTTTCCAAACCGCGGCGTGCTATTTTATTTAAAATTTAGGGGAACCCAAGGTGATAAAAAACGTCGTGGCGTTTTTCGGAGCCACACGGCGCTTTCTAAAACCATGTTTGCATTTTTGGGAGTGTGGTCGGGTGTGAAATATCAGAATGGATTCCCTAATTGTTTTTATGGTAAACTTTATCCCCCTCCCCACCCCCCCTGTTTTTTTTTTTTTTTTTAAATTGAGCGGGTTTTTTTGTGCTCCAATTCCGGATGCCGAACATTGTTTGCTTGTCAATATTTTGGGGGGCATGTTCCACCCCCAGGAGGCGAATTTCCAAATTATTCAGAACGCCGAAAATCCGGCATCATATTTAGTACGGGCGGTTTTGCCATTAGATTGCCAATTCCCTCCCAAACCTTCAATGCGGGCTTCTGCAAAGACCGGCTTTTTGTCCTTAACGCGGGACGATCCTTGCGTGTGGGTGGGTATGGTTTGTTGGTTCCTTGGGGCTTGGATCTGCGACTGCGCTCCTTTCCCTATATTTTGCGAAAAAAAAATCTTTTTTTTTCAGGCAAAGAAGGTTCAAAAACAGACCACGCGCAACTCCAAATTCAAGGGAAATAAAATAACCACAGCATAAGAAGAACGTAAATAAGAAAAAAGCGTTGTAATATTGATATGCCTTTCAGTGTATATATGTATTTGCATATGTGTTTTTTGCTTCCCCCAACAGTTTTTTTTTTTTTTTTTTTTGCGACAAGACGGGCGCTCTGCCGCTACAACTCCTTTGCGGAGCAGACGGTAAAACTCTGAAACTTAGGCAAGATAAGAGGAGGAAGAGGGGGGGGGGGAAAGAAGAACGATACGCGTGCAAATGTATCGGGGGGGAAAGGGGTTTGCTTTCCCGAAATGATTGCAAACACAAACGGTCCAAGCTGAAAGAAATAAATCTTTTTTTTTTTCTTTTGATTTTCTGCGCCACCGCTTAAAACGTAGAAAATAAAGTAACATAATAGTTAAGTTTTCGCTATCTAAGGGGTGGATCTTATTATAGGTATAGGGAAATAAATGCATATATCTTGTTTTCTTTCTAACAGTTAATAAGGCCTTTTTTTAAATTTTCGCAGACCTGGAAGCAAAAAGTTCAATGCGCCGCCATAAAAAAGGAATTTTCAAAGACTTCAGCTTATATTATCTAATCCTAGTTTCTTTTTTTCTTACGAGATAACCGCCCCATTGATTCCAGGGGTGGGGTTTGGTAAGTGGGATTGTGGCCCACCTGGTTCCCGCCATTGCCGGCTGCGTCGAAAGTGTTCCGAAGAAACCCTTGGTATGATTCCCTGCGCCGGCGTGAATCTGGAACGTGGAAGTGGGTGGGGGGTGGCCGCGTTGTGCGCGTAATGGGTTTTCGCCCCCCCCCCCCCCTCCCCCCCAAAAAAAAACACATATGCATTTGATTTTTTTTTTTTTTTTTCTTTTTGTTTCTGTTTCTGTGGGTTTGGTTCCCCGCCTTTGGAAGTGGGGTGTTGATTCGCTGGCCTCTTGGCGGGGTCTCCGGGGCGTCTGGGGTTTTTTTTTTTTTTTTTTTCTTTATTGTTGACGCTTCTCAATTCATAGAATTTAGAATGGTAATGGATCTGTGTTCTTGTCTGTTTTGTGGGTGGGTGAGTTCTCTGGGATTTCTACTATGCTAGGGATAAATAAAGTATACATGATGTGAATATGTATGTCTATATATGCATATTTATATATATATATATTTTGCAAATAAATTTTATTATTATTATTATTTTTTTTTGTAATAGCCAATTTTTTTTTTATTTTGACTGTTTGTATATATATATATATATATATATATATTTTCTTCTCCTATTTGTGTATGCGTTTGTAAATATTTTAAATTAACCTGGTACTCAAAATATAAATATATATACTATTTTCCCTTTTTTTTTGCATTTGCGATGATATAAATAAAATAAATAAATAAAATTTATACTTCAAAAATAAAATAATAATAATATATATATATAAAAGAGCTAGGTACGGTACGATGAATTCCGGGCAAAGCTATCAACCAACATCAGGTGATGTAATAAGTGTTCTAAAACTACTTCACGATAATGGTGTTAGTGTTCAGAATTCAAAAAAAGCGTATGAAGAGCTTCAACAATATCAGGCAAATCCGGCGTTTTGTATTTTATTATCTTATGTATTCGGGGCAGAAAAGTGTCCAATTCAAGACATACAACTGGACGGATCTTGGATTCAATACAGACGACTTGCCGGTATTACATTAAAAAATAATCTTGAAAAATCAGAGTATGCTCTCGGTGAGGTAGCTGTAAAAGAAGCTGCTCGATGTGCTTTATCTGTTTTGGGTAATCCTACAGACGTTCGTATCGTTCGTGTTGCAGCTCAAATTGTTGTTAAGATTACAGCTCTTACTTCTTTTAATTGGTGGCAGGAGTGTGGAATGGGAAGTCTTCCTAGTTTGCTTCTTAATGACTTATTCAATGCAGGAGAATTAAAAACTTTATCTGCTCTTTACACACTTCAATATTTAATGGAAGATTTACCAAAAGAAATAGGTTCTGCAAGTAAAGACATTATTGAAAGAGTTTTAACACTTGTACTAGATCAAAATACTCAAACAAATCTTCGTAAAGCTGCATTTAGAATGTGCTCAAATATGTATGAACAAGCTCAACTTCTTGATTGGAATGTAGAGGGATTATCACCTCTACAAAATGGATTAATAGGAGCAAGTGGTACATTTACTGCTGTGTGTACTTCACTTTTAGAGCAAGGTTGTAGTGGTGATATTGCTCTATTAGTACAGGTTTTGCGTTCATGTGGTTTAATGCTTGATTATTTTGAATATTTTACACCTTTGCCTGAGGGAGAGATGACAAGGTTTATAGATTGGTGGATTTGTCGTACTATAGATATTGTTTGTTCTAGAGAAAATATGGGTGAATATAATATTCAATTAAAGACAGCTGCATTGGATTTGTTAACTATATCTATGGAACTTTATGATCGAATGGGAGGTGAAGGATATGTATTTCTTCTTGTTGAGCCAATAATTCAAACTTTATCAAATCTTGTACCTGCATTGGTAAATTTTATTCCAATGTCAAGAGATGAAATTGACTTTATTATTTCAAATGATGATTACCGTTTACGTGATGTAACTGCAGTTAATCGTAATTTAAGTGAAAGAACTAAAGACATATCTGAGGATACAATTCTTGATGAAGATAATGAGGTTTCAATATTGCGTTCATCAGCACTTCGTTGTATTGATGCTCTTTGTATTTTTTCAAGCAAAGAAGCTTTTCCGTACCTAATTGAAATGATTAAAAATCTTTGGGATGCTGATAAACATCTTAAAGAAGCAGCAATTGTATTATTTGGAACTATTGCTAATGGTTGTCATAGTGAAATTGAATCTTTTCTTGAAGGTATTACACAACAACTTATCAGTACTGTCGCTTCACCATCTGAGGATATATTTGTGGTAAGTATTGCTATTTGGTCTTTATCACGAATTTTGGAATGGGCATATTCACGTGAAGATAGAATAATTAAAGATATAATTATGGTTTTTATTTCGCGTGTGCAAAGCACTAGTAAACGTGTTCAAAAAGCTGCAGTATCTGCTTTAAATACAGCATTTATAATTGGTCACAATATGGAAACTGTCAGAAACATTTTCAGTACTCTACCTTCTTTAGCAGAACAGGTTATTATATGTTTACCTATTTATTCTGATGCAAATTTATCTCTTTTATGTGATTTGGCATTGCATTTATTTGCAGTTGCAGAAAATTTGGAAAGTGTATTAAATATTAATGAAGCATTTAAGGCTAATAGGATTGAACGTGCAAAATTTTTTGAGAATTCTTATATAGAAGTTTATATTAATGAAAGACCTAATATTCACGTTGATAAAGATATATTTTCTATTGATCGTGTCATCGCAGGATTTCTAACTCGTTTTCCAGATCCAGAAACTTCAGTAAAAATTCTTGAAACTTGGAATACAACATTAAGGGATGCTGTTGCAAGAGATATAAAGGATGATACCGATCTTTTATATGATATGATTTATACTTGTTCCAATTTTGTAAGTGTAACTTCAACTTCAACTCTCATTGAATGGACAAACCAAACACAAGGTTCTCTTGCGAGTTTGGGATTTCAATTTCTTGTTAAATCATCTAAAGACCCAGTAAAGTCAGCAGCCATTACACTTCTCCATCGGTTGCTAAAGAGTATTGGAATCTCTGCTTACCCTATTGGAATGTGCGATAAGTTATTGGTTATATTAACATCTTACATTTCTGAAACTGATAATCCATATGACAAACTTGAAATAGTGCGATTAATTACATTAATTGTAGAAGTTTATTCTTCTGATTTACCAAGTAACTCACATTCTGCATTTCGTTCAGCTGTTGATACTCTTAGAAGTGATGCTTACAGTGATTCTCGATTTTTATTTTCTCAGATGGCATATGAAATATGTCGTACAATTGGTAATGTACCAAATATTGTTGGTCAATCTCGTCCAGATATAGTTGCTCAAATTATGGCACAATCTGATAATACCTACGATAAATCAGTAGCGACGATACATTTTGTGAATGCACTATTAACTGTTGAAGATGTTGCTCTTGCTATGCTACCTGATGTTATGCGTCTAATTTTAAGTTGGCAACAAGCTGCTTGTAATTTTCCAGGTACACAAGAGAAAATTAAATCTTTGTTATTTTTATTTAACAACAAAATTGGTGATCAGTTTAGAGATTATTTGAGTTCTCAACACCCTAATATACGAGAAATGTTATTATCTACATATGATATGAGCTAACGTAAACTTCTGAAACTGAAATTTAAAAAGGAGCTGATACTGTGTATCTCCAGAAAAGATAATAATATTTTGAGAGAGAAACTAGGAACAGCAGGTGTAAGGAAAGACGAGAAAAAAGAAAAAAAAAAAAAAAAAGAAAAAAGAAATATTTATTACTATTCATTTTCTCATTACCACCCCCCACCTCTCTCTTTTTCTCTTTCATTCCCTTATTGGAGATTTTTTGATTTCTCAGCAAATGATAATATAAATTTTATTATAATTATAATTATTTCTTTTTTTTTTTTCTTTATTTATTTGTTGTGGAGCTTCCACCCCCCCACCTGTTTTATTTTAATTTTGTTCTCCTTATTAATCTTTTTTTTTTTTTTTTTTCCAAACCACCCCAAAAAAAAAAAAAAAAAAAAAAAAAAAGCTTCTTTTTTTTTTTTTTTGTGGAGGAGGGGCAAAAATGAGGCGTTTTTTTGGACCAGTTGAAGCTGTAGTGAGGCAAAACACAGTATCGTTACGCCTTAGATCTTCTTTGGGTAAGGGTCTCTCAACTATTATTATTTCACGGGCAACTTTTGGGCAGCAACGAAACTATCATAACTACACCCAATCCACCGCATACCCTCCACCACCATACCCTCCCTCTGGGCAAAATGCACAGGGTTTATCTTATGGATATCAAGGTATTCCACAAGGACCACCCATAATTCCTAATCAACAAGGAAATCCTCAAGGTTATTTGGGGGCAGCAATACCTGAATTGGGAACCAAAGAAAGACCAATAGTTGTTGTTTCAGCCCCTCAAAAAACATCATGGACAGCACGACTTTGGTTACTATTACTTCTTGCAATTGGATTAACTTGTGCGTTAAATCTTATTGATGAACTCAGTGCGAGAATGCAAGAAAGTAGTCCTTCTCCAAAGTCTCCAGGTATTTCACGTGGACCACTTACAGGTATGTTTGGATCTTCAGAAGTAAAACCTGTTGATTTAAGTTCTCTTGAAGTCACTTTTGAATCTATCCGTGGTTGTGATGAAGCAAAAAAAGAACTTGAAGTAATTGTTGAATTTCTTAAAGATCCAGAAAAGTTTCATTACTTAGGAGGACGTCTTCCTAGAGGTGCTTTGTTGGTTGGACCTCCTGGATGTGGCAAGACAATGCTTGCCAAAGCCATTGCAAAAGAGGCAGGAGTAAGTTTTTTTTACTCTGCAGGAAGTGAATTTGATGAAATGTTTGTTGGTGTTGGATCGCGCCGAGTTCGAGAACTTTTCGCAGCTGCGAAAGCGAATTCCCCAGCACTTATTTTTATAGATGAAATTGACGCTTTAGGTGGTAAAAGATCTCGAACTGATCATGCTTACTCTCGAATGACATTAAATCAACTTCTAGCAGAAATGGATGGGTTTGATTCAAAGGATTCAATAATCGTTATTGCAGCCACTAATACACCAGATGCTTTGGATAAAGCTCTTACTCGCCCTGGTCGTTTCGATACTACAATTTCAGTAGATCCTCCCGATATGAAAGGACGTGCTGAAGTTTTACAAGTTTACCTTGATAAAGTAAAAGCAGATGTATCAGTAAAGGCATATGATATCGCACGTGGTACAACAGGTTTTACTGGAGCTGAACTTAATAACTTGGTAAATATTGCAGCTATTCATGCTGCAGTACTGAATAAAAGTTCTATAACCATGGAAGATGTTGAATATGCAAAAGATCGAGTTATGATGGGTGCAGAGAGCAATAAGGTTATTCCTGAAGAGGAAAGGCGTGTTACTGCATATCATGAAGGTGGTCACGCATTGGCAGCACTTCTTCTTGAAAGAGATGGTGCAGATCCTGTACATAAAGCGACAATTGTTCCACGAGGTAATGGTATTATGGGTCTTGTACAACAATTACCTGAGAAAGATAAATATAGTCAAAGTAAAAGGCAGTGTATGGCACGAATAAAGGTTTGTCTTGCAGGACGTGTTGGTGAGGAAATATTACTTGGAGATGATGATGTAACTACTGGTGCTAGTTCTGATTTTAATCAAGCTACAAGAATGGCAAGGCATATGGTGAGACGCTTTGGATTTAGCGAAGAGCTTGGTTTCGTTGACTATGAGTCTTCAGATACACCAGAGGGTGCCTATATGTCTGATGAAACAAAAAGAAAAATAGAAACAGAGGTGGCTTCCCTTCTTAAAGAATCTTATAAAGAGGTTAAACAAATACTTCTTAACCATCGCAAAGAGTTAGATTCTCTTGCTCAACATCTTTTACAACATGAGACCCTATCAGGTGAAGAACTTAAAAGAATTGTAAAAGGTGAGGTGTTACCAGTCAAGGTTAAGAGTGAGAATATTCAATCTCAACCTCCTCAAAAACCACCAAAGGGCTCTGATGGAATCAAAGGAAGACGTCGTCCTGTGACGATATCTTAGTAGTAATATAAAGAGTTTTTTTCTTTTTTTAAAAAAAGAAAAAAAAATATTATTATTTAGGGAATGGGATTGCTGTGTCATTTATTTTGAAGGAACGAATGGCTTCTTCGCTTTTTTATTTTCCTCATGCAAAAAAAAAAAAAAAAGAAAAGAAAAGAAAAATAAAGGAAATAGAAAGAAAGAAAGAAAGAAAGAAAGACCTGGAGAGAGAAAAAGAGAAGGTTATCCCTTCCTCATGAAGAATTATATATATATATATATATGATTTATTATTGTTATTAGTCTGTGTATGCAGAAAAAAAAAAAAAAAAAAAGAAAAAAAAAACCAGCAACGACGAAAAAAGGAGTTATAAACTTAGTTGAGTGAATATGCTTGACTACAATGATTTTGACTACTGATATACTGGATTTTTCTATACTATATTAAAACGCAAGTATATATAAATATATATATATATATTTTATCTATCTAAATACTCTTTCAATTTTATTGATTTTATTTTTATTTTGTTTCTATTTGCTTAGGAGCAAAGCTCCTTTCATTACTGGGAAGGTGATTAAATCAAAGTATATATATATATATATATATATATATTATTTATTTATTATTATTATTATTGCTATAGGAAAAAGTTTATGCGACGTGTTCATTCCCAGACATCCCACACAGGTGCCGTTAGTACACCATTAAATTTAGTAACTTATCGATATCTTCTTATTTCTTCATCATATATACAAGTTCGTTACTCTACAGGACCATCTCGAGAAGTCCGGAGAAGTCAACCAAATGCGGATCTTAGAACAGGAAATCAAATATCAATTGTAGAGCCACCAGACTTAACACATCATATTCAATTTGGCCTTAACAATTTGGAACATATTAAACTTCCTGATGTCTCAGATGATCGACGTCATCGAACAGATGTTGAAAAAGAGCGTGAAATGAAAAAAAAAAATTGGAATGTATGGTCCAGGTGAACGACCAACTAAAAATTCACAACAATTGAGACGTGATATGCTACAGGAACAGCAAGATGTTGATAGACTTCCATGGGAAGTTCGTTGGCGTAAAACACTTATACCAACTTCAGAAGAAATGATTCAAGAAATTCGTGATCGTTTTGATCTTTATATTCAAGATCCAATTGAACGAGAGCAAGAATGGTATTTACATTGGAAAGATAGATCATTTAAAATTCAAAAAGATCGTATGATTTGGCCACAAGGTTATACTGATTATCTTGATCATTACGATGAGCACGGTAGACACCGAGTTCTTCCCTCTGATTAACGTTGGTCTGATACATCTTGGAAACACTTAGCTAATACTAAGTATAAAGATCGTATGTGGCTTATAGAAGGTGAAGAAAGGAAAGCAGTTCATCAAAGTCTTCGTGAAGAGAAGATACTTCTTGAAGAAGAAGAACAACGACAACTAGAAATGGGTGATATGTATAATGGTATTGTATCTGGAGTAGTAGATATGGATCCAGAGCAAACGTATCAAGCTCTTTCTGGAACTGCAGATCCACTTGAAGTAGCGAAAACAAAAATGAAGATTCAGGCATATGGTGCTAAACAAGCGTTATTACAAACAGGGGTAGAAAAAAATTCTCAAGAGATAGATCCAATTTCTGGTCTTCCAAAAGCTGATATGGAGCCTCTTCCTACTGGAATTACAGTAGAGCAAGGTGCCGCTATAGCTGCACAAGCAAGCATTCAAAATGAAATGTTAGAAGAAACAGCAGAAATTGCAAGACAAAGTGGTCAAGATTCTGTTCCTGCTTTTATGAAAGCTCATTATAGTACATCAAAACAACATGGTGATCGTCCAATACTTCAAACGATGGTTGAAGAAAAAATTAAAGAAATAAAAAGAATTGAAAAGCGTGAAACAAAAAATATTTTAAATAATATGGAAGATGTTTTAGAAAAAATTGAGACTAAATCAATACCTCTTATAAAGGATAATGAAGAAATACATCAAAAAATTTCTATAGAAGATAATTCAAATTGTTCAATTGAAAATAAAATTTTAGAAATAAATAAACCTTCAGGATATATTAAAGTTGAAAAACGTCCTAAGAATGCGGAACCAGATATTCCTGTTGAACTTTATCATATTCCTGAGAGTCGTGAAATGGAAATTATGCCAACATGGTATCGTAAAACACTTGTTGAGACAGAACCATTAATTCAAACATATGATTTAACAGATGATCCATTAGAAATACAAAAAAACTTCATTAAATGAATATTATCAACCTCCTGATATTACTGAAGATAAACGTATTACTAATGATGATGCAATACGTGGTGTTTCTTCTTTTGATGAATTAAAAATGCATAAATTAAAATATCTTCCAGAATTAGTAGAAGGTTATAAACCTCTTCCACTTTTTAGAGAAGTTACTAAAGAAGATCAGATACAAAGTAAAATTTCAGTAACTGATAAATCAATTACAAAGAAATCTGATAAATTGCATAAAGAAAGACAAGAACGATTAAAGAAAGCTAAAGTACAGTATGATCCCGATATTCTTCTTCCATCTTTACCATGGGAAACAGATTCTATATCAGATCCCTATCGTGATGTTGCAAAAGATGATGCAATAGATTTTAATAAATCAGATATGGAAAAAACTTGGAAATCTTATCGTGATACTTTTCAGCAAAGTATAACTGAATTTGGAAGTCTAGCTCAAGTAACTACAGAAGAAAAATGTGAACGTATGTTAATGGACACAATGGATAGGTTTTGCCGAGGAGAAGTTGGGGAGCATCCTGAAATTTCAGAGGATCATGAAACTATATTCCGTATGATATTTGAAGCACATACAAAACATTTTCTTGCTGATTTTTATAAATTTAAAGGTAGCTGTGGGATGGAATCTAAAACAACAAAATCTGAAGCGGATGAAATATTACGAAGGGCTTCAGCTAAGTGTAAATTACTTGGACCAAATTTTATGAATTTTATTCAAGAAATGACATCTTTGGAACTCGATTCTATACGTAAAAATCCTGCCCAACGATATGCTATCATGATTCGGGATAGAAAGTATGAACCATTAGGAAAACCTTTTATGAATTGGATTAATAATGAGCTAATTGAGTTTATTTTAACAGATTTTCAAAGCATAGAACAACTCGAAACTAATTTAAAATTTTTAAAGAAACATGTAATTGATGCAAAATCTAAATGTCCAATGCGTTTAGAAGGTATTACAGATTCTGCCCGTGATGCTTCTGTTGAAGCTTTTTTCTATTGGTGTCGTGGTGCACTTTGTTTTTATGCAGGTAAACAACTTCAACGACTTTATATTGAATTTGCTGATACTAGATTCCGTACACGAGCTGAAGAAATATTTAAAGATTCCATAGAATGGTTTTCTAATTATGCAAAAGCATCAAATGGAATAGTACAAATCCCTATACCTGATTCAGAACCTCCATATGAATATGATGAAAAAGAATTTCTAGATGGAGAAAATGCAATTTATGCTGAAATTACTGGATTATTAGATAAAGCAGAAGGTTTATGGCATACTGGAACATCAAAAAGATGGTACCCTGTTATTGATGAAACAGAATATATATGGTATAATGAACGTCGAGGTCGTATTAGTCTTGCATTAGATATATCTGATCGTTGTTTAGAGAATGTAAATAAAAAAACTCATCTTTCTATTCATCCATTTCCAGAGCGTGCAAGATGTTTCTTAGAAGGGCCTCCATTAACTCAAGAAACAGCAGAACATCTTTGGATGCGATATATGGGAGATTTATATTATGAACACAGTGAACTTATGTTTCGTCAAGGTCGTTTTCAAACAGCTCGAGCATATCGAGAGAAATGTTTGAACTTTTATCATATGGCAATGCGAACTGCACGTGAAAGGTTACCTCCGTCATGGAAAGCACCTTTATTAACAGAAGCGAAATATCTTATGCGTGTATATAATCCAGGATCAAATGTTGAAAGACATTTAAAAGAAGTAGAAATTGTTGTTGATAAACTTTTCACAGTAAAAGAACCTAGACACTGGGTAGAACCTTTTTCTGAAGTTCCCTATAGATTAGCTATTATTCACGCTAATTTACCTGCATTTGGTGAATGTATAACAAATAAAGTGAAAGAAATTATTAAAATCAATCCATCAAATGAATTACTTCTTGAAAATATGCGACAACGTGCTAATGGCAGTGAACAAAAAAGTGAATTAAATGAATACTTTTCTATTGTAAATAAAATTTCTGAAGAAATATTTCGAAAAAAAGTATTGCGTTGGAGAGCTTAAGAGTATGAAGGTTCAGACCCATATTTATTTTGGACTCACCTTTATTTTGCTTTTCGTGTTCATCCTCAAAATTCGGAAGAGGTTGGTAAAATGTGGGATATGTATGAACCAGCCTATTTATATATTTATACCCAGGGTGCACTTGCTTGCCGAAATCGTGGTGAAAAGTTAATTAATGATGCCTTAAGACGATTATGTCAAATTCTTCTTCCAGGAAATGATTCACAAAAGAGAATTCTTTTACGTGAGTTAACAAATGTAAGAGAAAAATTGGCACATCTTATTGATAGAAAAGAATTAGATCTTACTATTCGAGCTCTAGATGCTCATTTAACTGATACTACTTATTGAACCTATACCTACGGTACTTCTTTATTGTATCGTGAGGCTATAAAAAATGAAAGAATCACAAAAAATCCAAATCTACGTTCAGATCTTGCAGCAAAAGATTATGCTGAATTAAAAAAAAAAAACGCAAAGAGTCTCTTAGGGAACATGAAACAACTTTGGATCCCAAACAAGCAGCAAAAATTCAAGAGCAACAAATTCCTTCTTTAAGTGATAATGTCCTTGGAATGCAGCCAAATCCTTCCACTAAGGACATGTTTGAGAGCAGATAATATTTGCATTTTGGTTTTATTATTTATTTTTTTATTTATTTATTAATATTATTATTATTGTTATTATTTTATTTTTCTTTGTGTGTGTCTGTGCGTATCAGTTTACTTTATTTTACTGTTTTTACTCTCAGATACTTAAGGTTATCTTTATCGCTATTATATTCTCATTCTTGAGAATTATTTAGAATAAACAATATATAAATATATATTTATGAGTACATGTGGGAGTAGGTAACTAACCTTTGAGACATTTCCTTCAATTTATTTTTAACTATTTTTTTCTCCTACTACTTTCGCTGTATTTCAAATATTTCTAAATTATTATTTATTATTTATTTTGTCAATAGCTTCTATATATATATATATATATTATCTTGATTTGTCACTAATTATTATTATTATTATAGTAGGATACAAGGAACGAAGGTAGATAGGGAGAAAGGAATGCAGGAGGGAATGACGGGTCAATCAATAGAGAAATACGACGAGTTTATTCAAAATGTTGGGAATGGTATTGATACCCATACATCAAGAATGAAGGAAGATATTCTTCATATGTTAGCCCTCTATCTTAAGCAACAGCAAATGGCTATTAGAGAATCTCTGCGGGCTGAGGCAGAACGTCGAGAGCAGGCTTTAATAGATGAAAAAAGAGATGTAGAAAATTTGTTGAATAATGCACAAAGTGAAGTTCAGGAACGTCAAAAAATTGTTCAACGACTTGTTGTAGTTATGGGTGAAACACACAAACGACTCTCTTTGCAACAAATATTTCGTAATTGGATGGCCTGGTTAATAAAAAAACGACAACGACGACAAATTAGTACAATTATGAATCGATCAGGTAATACATTAAAATCATATCATGTTTTCACACAATGGCGTCTTTTCGCCGCAGCGCGAAGACATCAAGGGCTTGCTGCAGCTGAAGAATCTCAATGGAAAATTCGTGAGGCGGAACTTTTAGCCCAAGTGGAGGCTTTAAAAGAAATTGCAGAGGAAGAGCGACGTCGAAGTAATGGTTTAGAAGAAAAAATGAAGACTGCCTTTGTTCGTGGTGTGTGTGCATTAAATAAAGAGGCGGTGCAAGTACTTAAAGGAACTCAAGTTTCAGAAGAGACAGAAGAACCCAGAGCGACAACCTCACGATTGTATGATGCTCGAACAACACAATTAGCATCAGCGCGTCCAAGTCATACAGGAAGTACTACAACTAGATTTGATATATTACCTGGTCAACCAACATTAACAACTACAACTACAACAGGAATTGAAGGAGGAGGAGGAGGAGGAGGAGGAGGAGGAGAAGAAGAAACAGTAGGAGAAGCTACCACAACTTCACCAGCACCAATATATACTCAAGAATCATACCCTTATCATGGAATATCACGTCAAGAGTATATACCAACTCAAATGATGCATCAAATTGCACCACCAGGTCCACCATGTCATGTTTGTTATGCTCCAGATACATGTGTGTATAATAATAAAAAACCATCAACACATCAACCATTTGTGGTTTCTGTTGACCCTGCTGCAGTACGCAGCTATGGTACAACACCTCTCTCCCAACGTTCATCACATGTTATTCGTAAGGCTGTGAAAGTTGAGCGCTCACGTCCTACACGGTGAAGTTTTTTTCTTTTTCTTTCTCTATTTTATTTCCTTCTTTCTTCCACTTCATAGCAATTGCTTTGATTAACGTAAGAGGTCAGATATCAAGCAAATAAATATCA
Organism: Trypanosoma avium; assembly: GCA_030849755.1. Classification (NCBI taxonomy): domain Eukaryota; phylum Euglenozoa; class Kinetoplastea; order Trypanosomatida; family Trypanosomatidae; genus Trypanosoma; species Trypanosoma avium. Next base: position 84,749 of record JASANY010000876.1, on the reverse strand, counting down.
CTTTTAGAACATTTTTTTCTATTTCTCCTTCTCTGAAGGTAGATAATATTTTTCACTTTTTTTTTGTGTTTTGTCTCCCTCTTTTGTTTTATTTCAAACTAGAATTTTTTAAAAAAATATCTTATCTCTTCTTTACGTTGAAGGCACCTTGAATCTGAAATCGGGCTAGATGATGGAAAAAAAAAAAGAAGTAGAATTTGTTTCTGAGAACATCAGACTCATGTATCTGTATTTGTAGTAAAAATAGAAACATCAATATCAGTTTATTTTTATTTTTATTATTATTATTATTTTTTTTTTTTATGGGCAATCCCTGTTTAAGATAATTTCTCTTTTTCATTTTATTTTTTTATTTTTCCCCTATCCTTGTTTCTTCATTCTACTTCTTTTCTTTCCCTCCCACCTTTTACAAATTTTTTTTTTTTTTTTTTTTTTTTTGGAATGATTGTTTTATATATATATATATATATATTATTATTATTATTCCTATTGAGGTGTATAAAAAGTGTTATAGATGCAGCGTCGCCTCAGTCGCGCTGTGATGACGCAGGTGATGGATGCATTAAATATGCAACGGACGAGTGCCCTCCTGTCACTTCCATTTGAGGAGAATTTATCAATGGCGGCCTCCACTACTAATAATTCTAATAATAATACTAATACTAGTAGTAGCTTAAGCTCATCACGGCTGCTGGAGAGGCCACTAGAGACGGAGCGAGCAGGGCTGCCTTTCTTGCGGGAGGCGGTTTTGAGGGCGGTGGAGAACACACGAAAAGAAAATAAGAAAGAAATAGGTAATACAATATTGGAAAAAAATGAGGTTGGAACTCTCCTGGAGGGACGTCGCCTTGTTGGAATTAATCTTGCTTGTACAAATATCTCTGCTACATTTAATCGTAGTGATTTCTCCAGTGCGGATTTTACGGGCGCCTTCGTAGGACACAGTACTTTTAACTTGGCCCGAATGCGAGAGTGTAATTTAGAAGGGGCACAGTTTCATTCTTGTACTTTTTTAGCAACAGATGCTAAATTTATTAATGCTCGAGGTGGGCGTTTTTCACATTGTATATTTACTCGTTCTGATCTTTCAGGTTGGGATGTGTGTGGGGCAACTTTTTATCGCTGCGTTTTTACAATGAGTGACCTAAGTGATTGGAGTTATGATGGTCAAACAGTAGTAGTGGAGCCTATTGACTGGGGTCGATGTCGACGATTGCAATGGAGAGCAGCATCAGGTTGTAATGTGAGGGAGTGCCGCGTTATTGGCGATGGTATTAAGAGTAATTGTAGTAATGCTCTTTCCTTGCCACCCCGTAGTTACCATTCAGTGATAAACTAAAAGATAACAATTTATCAATATGATTTTTTTTTTTTTTTTTTTTTTTTTTACAGTTATATTTACAACAACCTAGGTGATTTACGAGATAAAAATAAAAAAATACTCCCACACTTCACTCCGTTTTTTTTTTTTTTCTTTACTATTTTTTCCTTAATATATGTGTGTGATTATATACATATATATATATTCCTCTTTTTTTTTTTTTCTATTTCTTAGGGAAATAGAAATATTTTAATGAATCTTGAGGATTTCGTTCGCATCCTCTCTACGGCATATGCATCTCATGATAATGATGAACGTCGTGCTGCTACAATAAAGGTAATGCAAATGGAGGATCAAATGAATCCAGAAACTTTACTTCGTACAGGACTAGATTTATTTGGAATTGTTGATCGTGGTGCTGCTGTTCAAGCGTATGGTGCAGTTCTTTTAAGGCGTGCAGTATCTTCTGGTCGATTATCTGCAGATTCTGTTCCCTATAATGAAATTATGACATGGTATTTTACTGAACCTACTTTAGGTCGTCTCTTATGTGGAGATCTTGTAGATCTTATTACGGAATGTTTAATTTATAAATGGCCTGAAGAATTTCCTGATCTTATAGATCGTATATGTCCACCACAAGCACAATTATCTCAACAACCTCGTAAAATTCGATTAATTTGTTCACTTGTTGTAAAATGTATGGAACCACATCTTGGTAATGTACCAGTTCATCGAATGAAAAGTATAAAAGGAGCTATGACAATAAATGCTACAAAAATTTTACTTGAAATTATTCAAGCATTATTTGATATGTATACAGCAGCAGGTGGTGAAGGAAGTAAATACTTTGCAGAAGGTACTGGAGAATCTATTGCCGATTGTTTAACTATTATTGTAGATTTAGCCCCATGTCTTACAATGTCACAATGGTGGGAAATAGGTATAGGAAATGCGATGTCTGTTTTAACACATTGGCATCCTATAGCACAAGAAGCTCTCGCGGCGACAGCTGCTTTACTACGATCTGATATTGTAAGAACATCATCAATAGTAGATCCAAAACTTTCAGAACTTGTTAATGTTGTTCTTACTCCGGTAGATGTATTTGTAGCTGAAAGGAATTATGGAATTCTTGAAGAAATTTTAGAATTATTACTTGATTTACCTGAATCTGTAATTCAAACTATAGCAGATTCAGTTGGTCAAGCTTGTTTATCAATCTTAGTGATTCCAAGCGTTTATCTTGCTTCTTCTGTATGTGTTATTCTTCGACGTTTGGGTAATGTGGCTTTAACTCAAATTAATCCATTAGAATTGATGATACGTATTTCAGCGTTAGTAGAAAAAAATAAATTTCATCCATTAGATGGAACAAATAATGAAGGAAAACTTCTGTCTGAGCAACAGTATGGATCTCCTGAATTATTTGATCGTGGATTTGCTGAATTTAGAAGTACTGTAGGACGTATACTTAATCTTGTTGCTCAAATATATCCTGTTGTTTGTAATCAATTTATTCTTCAACTTTTAACTAATCTTTGTGATGGATGTGGAACTCCAACAGATCCTAGGACACCAGCAGGTTTTGTAAAACAACAAAGTTCAACATTTCGTACATGGGAAGTAACAGAATTTTTAATTAATCACCTTTCTGAGTCATTTAAATATTCTTCAGAACATGTTCCACAGGCTATTACTGCATTAGTAACTAAAAAAACTGAAGATATGGTTTTATATCCTGTTTTTCTTAATATGCTTTCATCATTTTGGAATTGCCGTGATGATGCAGCTTTAGGGGTATGGGATGGTACACTTGGTATTATATTTTCATGTCTTGAAAATAAAAATTTTGATCAAAATGATATAGATACAATTGCTGCTCGTAAACGTGCTGTTACACTTCTTGTTAATGCATGTAGTCAACATACTTCACGTATTATACCTTTTTGTGATTTATTTATGAGACGAATGGAAAGATTATTAATAGCTCCTTCTACAACTTCAAAAGAGCGAGCAATATTATATGAAGCTGCAGCAGCATTAACTAGTGCTCTTCCTTCAGAAGAAGGACAACTTCGATTACAATCATTTTTTAATCCTATTGTAAAAATTTTAATGAAACGTGTACAGGAAATGAATCAAAAAGAATTTAATAATATCATAACAGGACGTACACCTGATTTTTGTGATGAAAGAAATATACTTACTTGTAATGTAGCTGTTATTGCAGGAGTTTTACGACGTTGTCAACCATCTCCATATATTGTAGAATCTACAACGGCGTTAGCACCATCTATTCTTAAACTTATGGAATTTATTCATGGTATACGTGCTGAAGAGTTACCTCGAGCTTTCGTGGGAATTTTAGATATAGATCGAGATGACCGTGAACAATATTTACCTGGAAAATCACGAAAAAGTGTACCAATTTCTGGTCCTGTAAAAAAGGCTAAACATAATTTAGTAGAATTTCGTATGTCTCTTTATCAAGTTATTGGGGCATTAAGTACTTTTTTACCTGCTGAAACTCTTCAAGAAATGTTGAGAACACTTATGTCATCTCTTGAATTATTATCTATGAATTCTATACGATCATTAACTGTACATTGTTTATTTCCAGTAGGTATTTCTCATCCTCTACTTTTGCCAATTATTCTTCCTGCTTTTACTGTTATTTTCTTACGACGGAGTAAATCTGGGCCTGCACAAATTGAAGATGATGTTATTGATAGTAAACAACTTTTTTATTTTTCAAAAGATATTTTTACATTTATGCGTCAAAATATAATTGAAAAAAATATGTTAGATAATAATATAGAACTTCTTAGATTTATTGTTGAAGTAGGACTAACTATTTTAGAGAGTGGGGCTAACGTTCATGAGGCTGCTCGTTTTGTTATAACTATAATTGATGGTAATAGTAATATTAATAATAATGGTGGTAATAGAAATAATAATAATAATAATAATAATAATAATAATACCGGTAGCATGCTCATTAGCGATGGTGTTGGGGATAATACAACTAATATGCAGTTGGAAGAATTATTAATTTTTGCCTTTGGTCGCATGTTAGATTTTGCTATTCGCGCAGATGATTCCTTATTACCTTTTAAAGATCGAGAAAGACATTTTTTTTTCTTGGCTGATGCCTATATTAATCGTTTTCCTAGGTTTACACCTGCGATTCAACTAAGGTTCCCTCAGGAAAGAGTTGATGAACTGCATACTCACTTAGTTATGGCACAACGCTTTGATGTAAAACGACGACGTTTTAAAGATTTTCTATTGCAAGCCAGTGCACCTACACCAAATGTGAACTAAAATAATAGTAGATTTTTAAAGATAAAAATCAAGAAAAGAAATTAAGAAATAAAAAAATTAAAATGGAGGAGAGGAAAGAAAGGGAGAAAAATAAAAACAGGAACAAAAGAATTTCCACTTAAATACTAATATAACGATGTATGCTTTTTATTATTATTTATTTATTTATTTATTTATTTTTATTTATTTTTATTTTTTTGATTTCTTTTATATTAAAACCTATTAATAATCACTTATATGTTTGTTTTTCTTATTCTAATTCTTTTTTTCTTTTATTATATATATATATTTTTTTTTCATATAACAAAAAGGTTTTTTTGGGAAAATTTTTGAGACATTCTACAAATGCCATCTTTATTTCGTAACGGGTTTTGTTGCACAACCTCGCAAACACGCATTCCTCTGGAGCAGCAGCTGTGTGAGTACTACGGTGTTATCCCGGTTAATGACAATAACAATATTAATGTTAATATTAATAATAAGTATGCTGAGAGGCCGCGGACTGTGTTACCAGAGGACCTCCCACCGACGCCTAAGAATTGCCTGCGGGTGGTGGTGGTGAGTGACACCCATGAGCGGCACCGGCGAGTGGGGGTGCCCGCGGGGGACCTCCTCCTGCACTGCGGCGACATCCTCATGTTTGATCGCCTCCGCCCCACCTCCCACTCCAGGCAGGCGCTCGCAGACTTTATGAGTTGGCTCAACACCCACCCCCACCCGGTGAAGATATTTATCGCCGGCAATCACGATCAGTACCTGCAGCAGCTGGGGGCAGAGGAGGTGCGGCGCCTGGCAGCCCCCGCGATATATCTCTGTGATGAGAGCGCGACTATTCAACCCGCTGGCCTCCGCGTGTACGGCTCCCCACGCTCTATTGCAAATAGTAAGTGGAGTCCTAATACGGCATTTCAGTCCAATGCAGTTTGGGGTCCAGTTCGGTGGGCGAATACATGGGAGAAGAAGTTGTGTACAAGAGGTGTCACACTAGAAAGTAGCAGCAGCAGTAGCACTATTAATAATAATAATAATAATGTGAAACGTGACGTTAAAATGGATAATGAATCACTTTATGTGGAACTGGAAGAGAGTGTTGAGGGTCCTATTGATATCCTTCTTACTCATCAATCAGTTACACGTGAAGGAAAAGGTGAAATTGAGGAGGGACGCATGGTTGAACTTCTTCTTGAGTTATCTCCACGATTACATTTGTGCGGTCATGTACACAAAAATCATGGAATGCGCTATGTAAAGCAAGGTACAAATTCTTGGGTGCCCTCTTTGAATGCAGCAATCATGAGAGACCATTGGGGAGATATGCAATGCCCATGTGTATTGGATTTTCAATTAAATACAAGTACATCTTAAAACGATAAATTTCTTTAAATTATGAGCTTAACTGGATTTTTTTTTTTTCCACCAAGATTAAATTTAACTTCCACTTGGACAGTTCTATCTCATAATGGGCTTTTAAGTAGAGAGATAGAGAGTATATGTCTCTATCTGTGTCCGAAAATCTTTTCATATATATATATATATGTATGTATGTATATATATATATATATATGCGTTATTATTTATTGTTATTTTTTTCAATCTTTTTGTTCAATCTTTTTTTTTCCCCTTTGTTACTCGAGTGTCTGAGAATTTTTTTTGTTTTTAAGACTTAAGTGAAATCACACCCCCCTTTAAAAAAAAAAAAAAAAAAAAAATGACTGAATCTTTTCTTTAAAAAAAAAATAAATTAAATATTCAACTATTATTATTTTTTAAAAATAGGGAGAAACCAATTCTATATTTATTTACAAAATGCTTTTTTTTTTTTCATTTTTTTATTATTTTCTACCTTCATTTTATTTTATTTTATTTCTTCTTTCTCCAGAGAATGATTTTCTAATCTTAAATATTGTCTTTATTCCTAATTTTCTTCCCCCTCCCCCTTTTTTGATGGTATTTCCATACCATGTAGTTTATCTAATATTTTTCCCACTTCCCACGTATTTTAAAGGGGAAAAAAAAGCCGAATTATATATATATATATATATATATATTTGGTGTATCATTATTTTTGTCTCTATGCGTTCGTATATATTTACGTTACATATTTGTATTTGTAATGCTATACTAAATGTTCCTCATTTTTATTTTATTTTATAATGGGTGATATATCAAACTTAAAATGATATTTTAAGTAATATATTTATTATTTTTTTTCCCCCCTCTCTCTCTCTCTCTCTCTCTCTTTCTTGTATGTGTGTGTGTTTCTTTATTTTCTGTATATATTTGGTTTTGACGTAAGGAAACCCAACCATACTAGAAAAAAAACAGACAAAAAAAGAAAGAAAAACCAGGTCGACACAATCCCCACCCTCAAAGGAGAGAAATAAAGTATACTAATAAAAAAATAAAAACAACAGCGAAGAAAAAAATAAGGTGTAGGAGAGTGAACTAAGTAAAAATATCAGAAGAATAAAAAGAAGAATCAATCGACCAACAAAACTAAACAAACAAACATCATAACTGTAATGTTCCGTCGACGTGTGGTGCAGCAGCTGAGCGGGGCCATATCCTCCCTGCGACTCCTCACCGTCTCCCCTATCCCAATGCCAGCCCTCTCCCCCACCATGGAGCACGGCAAGATCTCTGAGTGGGTGAAGAAGGTGGGGGACCCTGTTGCCGTCGGGGACACCTGGTGCAAGGTGGAGACCGACAAGGCGGTGGTCTCTTATGACAACGCCACGGAGGAGGGCTACCTCGCGCGTATTCTCGTGCAGGCGGGGGGGGAGGCCGCGGTGGGGGCGCCGGTGTGTCTGCTGGTGGATGAGGCCGATGGGGTGAACTCCGCGGAGGTCAAAAACTGGAAGCCAGACGGCGACGCCCCACAAGAGGAGGCGGCACAATCCCAAGAGAAACAACCCGAGACAACAGTCACCCCAGCAGCAGCAACTTCAACTGTGACTTCTACTGGAGGTAAACTGAAGGCCTCCCCACTCGCCCGCAAGACGGCGCAGGAACTTAATGTGCCACTCGATGCAGTAAAAGGTACAGGTGGTGGTGTTGGACGTATTGTGAAGAAAGATGTGGAGGCAGCAGCTGCTAGCGGTGTGAAGCAGGCACCTGCTGGGTCAGCTAAAGCTAAAACAGCAGCACCTGCTCCTTCTTCCTCTGCTTCAGCAGCAAAGCCAGCAGCAGCAAAGGCGGCTGCACCAGCAGCAGCAGGACCTGCAGCTAATGAAAACTACACCGATATTCCTGTTACCAGTATGCGTGCAACTATTGCGAAACGCTTGACACAATCGAAGAATGTTGAAATTCCACACTACTACCTCTTTGAAGAGTGTTGTGCTGATAATATGATGGCTCTCATTCATCAACTGAACGCCAAAGGTGATGGTAAATATAAGATTACAGTAAATGATTATATTATTAAGGCAGTTGCCCGGGCAAATATGTTGGTACCAGAGGCGAACTCTTCATGGCAAGGTAGTGTAATTCGTCAGTACAACACGGTTGATGTAAGTGTGGCTGTGGCGACACCTACAGGTCTTATTACTCCAATTATTAAAAATGCTCAATCGAGGGGACTAGCGGATATTTCTACTGAAATGAAGGTTCTTGCAAAGAAGGCCCGCGATGGCGCTCTTCAACCACATGAATTTGTGGGAGGTACAGTGTCAGTTTCTAATCTCGGTGCCACCGGTATTCCTGGTTTTACAGCTATTATTAATCCTCCACAGTCACTTATCGTTGCTGTTGGCTCTGCGAAACCCAGACCAAAGATCACACTTAATGAAGAAACAGGCAAGTATGAGGTGGGAAAAGAGGTAGAAATGTTTGTTAAGTTCACCATTTCATTTGATCATCGCGTTATTGATGGTGCCGTCGGTGCCCAGTGGTGTAAACACTTTAAGGATACCATTGAGAATCCACTTTCTCTTATGCTATAAATGATATTTTGAGTATAATTATGTGTTTCTAAATTTTTCCTCTTTTTCTTTCAATAAAAAGGCAAAAAAAAAAGGGATTTTTCCACCCACCCACCCACCTACCCACTCTATCTATCTATTTACCTTTTTCTTTAATCAATCAATGTTTATCTAATTAATTTTATTTATATTTATTATGCCTACCTTTAATTATTTATTTATTTATTGATCTTTCTGTATTTGTGTGGATGTGTGCTTAAAGGCGACTTTATATATATATATATATATATATGTATTTATACATATATAAAAATTCGCATAATGATTGCAGGAAAAAGAATAAAAACATTCAGATATGTACTAAAGTAAAAAAAAAAAGGATAGTAACAAAATACACAATAAGAAATTATAATAACTAATTTATTTAAAGGAAAAAAAAAAAAAAAAATGAAAACAAAGCAAAAAAAAAGAAAAAAATATATATATATTCATACAGGGATGAGAAGAAAGAAGAAGAGGGAAAATAAGAAGAAGAAGTAGGGTGTAGGGAGTGGCTTTCATGCCTCGGGGGAATTAGTTCAAAATATAGCGAATGTAAGCAGTGATGGTGATTCGTCAAAGGTATATACTCAAAGAAAGAAAATAAAGATAAGAGGGAAACAACAAAAGAATAATAATATTAAAAAAAAAAAAAAAATGGGCTGGAAGGGAGGTATAAAGTAATAAACGGCGAGAAGGAGAGCGAAAAAAAAAAAAAAAAAAAAATAATAATAATAATAATAATAATAATAAAAATAATAATAATAAAAATGTAAGGTGATGAAGGAAAGTGAAAAAAAAAAAAAATGGAAAGAAGGTAAACAATATAAAATAATAGGAATAAAAAAATATCTTCTCCAATTACCGCTAATCTGTCCTTAAATAAGAACAACAAACAACAAAAGAAACTATATATTTATATATGTTTATTTTTCTTTATCTCACTTATTTATATACAGATACTAACACTATTTCTCCTACTTTTCTAATTACGCCTATGCGTGCACAAAAGATCATGTATTTCTCTATTGCCGCAGAAGCATCCAAATGGTAGAAGAATAAATAATAATAATAATAATAATAACAAAAAAAAAAAAAAAAAAAAATGGATGGGATTGTAGTGAATTAAAGAAAAAAAAAAAACAATGGGCATATCTTTTTTTTTTTTTTTTGTTTATTTTATCTCTGTGTGTGTTGTTATTGTTATTGTTGTTGCATTTCTCTGCCTGATTGTTCTGTTAAGAATGAAGTAGGGAGCACGTGACGCCAGGAGAATGCAGCGGAGCGTATATGTGTGCTGAAATTATAAAATTACAATAGAGGCACTTTTGTTGCCTCTTTCTTTTTTTCTTTCTCTTTCTTCCTCTTTTTTGTATATACCTTCATCTCCTTTCCCCCCATAAAATAAAGACAAAAAAAAAAAAAAATAATAATAATAATAATAATAATAACTGATTACTACTGAAAAGGGGGGAGAGGGGGAGGGAGGGTAAGCACTACTTTTTACCTCATATATATATATATATATATATATAACTTTATTTCTTTCTTTTTTTTCATTAAAAAAAAAAAAAAAAAAACATCTATAATAAATATTATTTATAAAGTACAAAAACACACACACAAAAAAAAAAAAAATAATAATAATAATAGTATTAAATAAAAATAATCATAATACTAACAATATCATATATATATATATATATATATTCATGTCATCTAAAGGAAAACAACTCTCTGTTCTTATTGCGGGTGCCACAGGTAGTACTGGAAGTGAACTTGTCTCTCGTCTTGTTTCACACCCTGATGTAGCACGCGTGGTGGCCCTCTCCCGCACCCCAATCCCAGTCAATCGCTGGCGTACAAAATTTCCCAACATTCACACCGGCGACGCCCTGCGGTGTCTCTCTGTTGTTTCAGTGGATTGGGAAAAAATAGCAGCCGACGCCGCACATATTCCTCTCTCATATGTGCGGGATGGGGAGTGGTCTAGCGAGGAAGTAGAGAAAATTAATAATCCAGGAATACGTGAAAAGTTGCACATGATGTGTCATTCGGCGAAACTAGGATTTATGAGAATACACGGTGAAAGGATGAATGATAATGAGATAAATGGGAAAATTAAAAATAGTAAAAAGAATGGACATAATGCTCATCAACATCATCATAGTGATGAAATTGATGTTGATTATTTGAATGATGAAAATATGAGACGGTTAAATAAAAGTAATAATAGTGGTAGTTTTCGTGTTAGTAGTTCTGTTGTAGGTTCTACTACACTTGGGAGTGGGGTAACTGGATATGTAAAACTTGTCAGTGATCCTTCTGCAAGTATTGATGCAAGGAAAAGTTTTCTCAATGCATTACTACAAACTACATTTTATAAAACTGTATTTAGTGGACATCATGTCGCTATTAATTGTTTAGGTTCTAAAAATTTCTTTATGCGATCTGAGGTGAGTGCAGTGGATCATCAGTATGCAATTGCGTTTGCAAAAATGGTACGATTATTTAATTGTATGGTGCACGCTGAACCCTCTGGAGAGGAAGAAATTCTTATGGAAAATCATTCTAAAAAATTAGATCGTGTTTTATTAGGTGAAATATACGCCGCATGTTATGGGCGTGTTGATCAAAGTTGGTTTCCTACAAACTCGGATGCTAATAATAATAATAATAATAATAATAATAATAATAATAGATCACTACTTCCACAGTGGCCAGAAGAGCAATTGAACAATGGTGGAGAAGCAACTTTAAAACAATTTACACAAGTTAGTGTTATGGGAAGTAGTTTGTGGAGTCCACTTCCATATTTTCGTCATCATGGAGCCTGTGATGAGGACTTACTTACACTTTTTAATCGAAGTGATCAAAGTAAACGATTTGGTACTCGTCATTTTCTTAGTGGAAAACGTAAAAGTGATATTGATGGAGATGATGATGAGAATGAGAATGATGATGAAGAAAATAATAATGAAGAAGAGGATGAATTTGAAAAAGATCCAGAGGCAAGACAACGAGCAGAAATGTTAATTCGACGTGATTTGGTAAAATTATGGGATAACGCACATGTTACTATTTGGCGACCTGGACTCTTACAACGTGGTAATCAACGTTTAATAGAAAAAATTTTAGGAATATTTATTGCTAGAATTGATGTAGAATATTTTTCAGAGGTTATTGTGGATGATATAATAGCTTCTGTAGAAGATGAACGAAGTTTTGAAGAGTCAGGTTCTGTAAAGATTGTTGGTGGTAATAGTGTGGCAGTACGGGTTAAAATGAAGATGTTAGAAGAAAATTTAAACAGGCGTGATACTATTCTCTCTGCATTTACTGGATCTCAAGAAGAAGAAAAAGAAGAGGAAGGCAAAGAAGGAAAAAAATCAAAAGAAACATAAATACAATATATATATATATGTATATATTTATATATATATATATATATATATATATATAGCTCTTTTTTTTTCTTTTTTGGTTCGTTTTAAATATAAATTGATTATCTTATGTGTTTTCTTTTGTAAAAAAAAATCTTAAGTATTTATATATTTACTTATATACTTGTAAGTGTCAGGCATATTGCTAATGTTTTATACTATGGTATTAAAGATTGCAGTAAAATATTTGCGATATATATGTAGAGAGAGAGAGAGAGAGAGATAGAGAATGAGAGGTTTATTTGGTTAATTAGTTACTTATTGGGTATATGTTTGAGTTTTTTTTTTTTTTTTTTTTTCCCCGTTCGTCTATCTCTCCATCTATAAGATGTTGTTTATGTATGTGAAAATAATAATAATAATTTATATATTTATGCTTTTTGTAATATATAATTTATTTATTGCTTTTAATATTATTTTTTTTTATATATATATATTATTTTTATTATTATTATTTTTTTTTTCTTCCACTTTATTCTTAACTAATATATTATTAAAGACAATATATATATATATATATATATATTTAAATTTATGGAAGATAATGAGGGTCATGAGATGCCAGAGTTGGATATGGCCCACATAACTGAAACTGATACATTAGAACGTGAGCATGTTTTAAAAGTATATGATGCTATTGCTACACATTTCTCTGCAACTCGTTATAAGGCTTGGCCTAAAGTACAAGCATTTATTGAATCCCTTCCAAAATATGCTATGATAGCTGATGTTGGTTGTGGAAATGGAAAGTATTTTGCATCAGCTCAGCGTTTTCGAAAAGTATCATGGATTTCAAATAATAATAATAATAATAATAATAATGATAATGATAATATTGAGGAAGAAACTGAGAAAGCATATCGATATGTTGTAGGTATTGACTCTAGTGAAGGATTGCTACGCTTAGCACAACAAGAACAAAAAAAGAAAGTAATATCACAATCAATTTCACTTGAATCATCTCTAGAAACATCTAAATTAAATATTATACCAAGAACAGATCTTCTTCGCTCTGATGGTCGTCATACTTCACTTCGTGGTGGATTATTTGATGCTGCTATTAGTATTGCTGTGATTCATCACTTTTCTACTCATAATAGACGTGTGGAGGCTATACGTGAGTTACTTCGACTTATACATTCTGATGGACTTATACTTATAAGTGTATGGGCAAAGGAGCAACCAAAGAAACGCTCTAGAAATGATGCCTCAGATGTTTTTATAAAGTGGGAAATGCATGAAATTCATGATAAGGATCGACATGTCTACCACCGTTATTATCATCTTTTTGTTCAAGGAGAATTGGAAAAACTTTCGGAAGAGGCTGGGGCGGTAGTACGAGATTCATACTATGATAAAGAAAACTGGTGTGTTATTCTCCAGCGAGCTTCGAATAATAATAGTTAAAGGAAAAGTGTTAAGAAATATACGACATATATATATATATATATATATATATCTATTCTTTTTTTTTTTTTTCTGAGAACCTTCTCATATAACACAAATGATAAGGGGGAAAAAAGTTATAATTAGATTAATGAATAATTGAATCTTAAATTTTTTTTATTCTTTCTCTCTCTTCGTATTACACTTATATATATATATATAAATACAAACACAAATTAAAAAAAAAAAAATAATAATAATAATATTAGCCTAAAATTACAATGAAGAAAAATGGCAAAAGCCAAGAGGCGATTGCTACAATGATAAATATCACACCTGAGTGGTTGCAGCGCACTGCAGAGGCTATTGTAAGTCGACACGGCGTACAACTCACAGACTGCGTGACCCAGGCAGAGAATGGTGAAGTGGTGCAATTATTATATACAACAATATTAGAAAACATTGGGTCCGCCGTGGACAACATACGACGCACACTACGAGACGAGGTGGAGTTAAAAGCAGAACAAATAGAAAAACAACAACAACAAATAAAAAATTCAGGACGTCGTGAGTCACGTAGTGATCAGGCGGAGAATGCTAAGGAGCGACAATTATATGTGGAAGTTATGGTTCGAGTTGCCATTACAGGTGCACTAGCTCGATATCAACTTCTAATTTCAAAAAATAATCAGAGAGAGAAAGATGAATGTGGTGGCAATAATAAAAATAATAATAGTGAATGTATTAGTAATAAACCACCACAAAAGTACTTTGATACACTTGCACGTGGCCTTTTACATGCTTTTGAAGTATTTCAAGAAGTTCACTCCATGAATCGCTCTCATTATCCGAAACGTCAAGGTGATAATACTGTTGGTACAGTTGGTTGGGATACTTTATTATTATTACACTTTGTTCATGGTATCCCACGAGTTGCACGTGAGGCGAGTGAACATGTTATTGATGAAGCCACTGGACAAACTGTTCGAAGTTGGAGAAAATTACTTCAATCACTACAAACAGCAGATCCACAGGAATCTCCAAAACATTCACGTCGTCGTGGAGCTTTAGCAGTTTGTAATGGATTATTAAGTATTCTTTTTAATCGTTATAATACGCATCAGTGTCGTGTTCTTGTAAATTCTGTTGAGCAAACTGAAAAAATAGCTGAATCTACTAAAGATTGGGGGAAATCTATTTTACAACCAGCGCAACATATGACAGCTGAAGTAGTAAATTTCTGTTATTATAAAGGTCGATTAATGTTATATGATCGCCGTTTTGGAGAAGCTTATGAATCACTTAGAGAAGCATATCAATTACTTCCACCCCCAGGTACAGGAACAGAATCTCAGCAACGAAATAAACAGCGTGTTCGATTTTATCTTTCAGTAGCAGGTATTATTCATGGAAAAGTGGTACCTGATGAAGTGTTAGAAACAGATGATTTAATTGGCTATGTTTTTACTCCTATCCTTAATGCTATACAACGAGGTGACCCACATGCTTTTACTAAAGCTATTGATGCATTTAGTACTCTCCTACGCAAACGCGGGGTATATTTTATTCTTCAACGTGCAAAACTTTTCTGTTTCCTTCTATTATTAGCTAGAACTCACTCTGCACTAGGAGCTTGTGATGGAGTTGATAATAGTCGAATTCCCCTCACCGTATTAACAGCAGCATATACGCATGTAGTGGAAGAAGGAAAGAAAGAAGCAGCTTCAACAGAAACTATATTATCAACTCCACGAACGCAAAAAAAGCAACGTTTTGAAGAAGAAATACTTGAAGTAGATACTATTACAATTGATGAAATGACATTATGGACAGCAAAACTTATTGCTAGTGGCTTAGTTCGAGGCTACATTTCGTACGAGCACAAAACCATTGTTCTTTCAAGGCAGACTCCTTTCCCAACATTAGCAATCCCAACATAACATAATGAAGCTCAGAAATAACAAGAATAAGAGAAGAGAATCATACTATTAATAAGGTATATATATATATATGATTCTCTAATAACTTCTTTTTTTTTTTTTTTATGTATCTTAATACAACAACAAAATATAATACTTCATATTACCTTTTACAATAACCACAAGCTTATTTCTTCGATAAAAACATTACTTCAGTTTCTCTTTTTTATTTTAACACAAAAATTCATTATAAAACAAAGTATTTCCTATTTTTTTAAAAAAAATAATAACTAAAAATAACGATAATAATGATAATAATCTATGCACTAGAAAGTTATAATACCACAAAATTAAAAAAAAAAAAAAAAAAGTAAGCTCCACTACGCTCGTCGCGCTCTATTTTTCTATGAGCACCTAGACGATGAACGGTGAAGGGAGAGTGACACTTTGTGCTACCTTATTAGTTACCATCTTACACTATGATGATCATGAGAACAAGCATATGTCCGATAGATCTCTTAATACAGGGATCAAATGAGAGTATTACTCAAGTCCTTGAAATCTGAATAACACCCCTCTTCTTTAGAAATGTGCTAAAACTGCTATTAGTAGCTGCCTTCAAATGATGCATACCAAATACAACATCTCGGTGGGGCCTCGGCCTCTCCGACCGATTTTTTATGAGTGAGTTTTGTTAAGCGTCATCCGCTGATTTTCTTTTTTAACACCTACTTCTACTGCTTCTGTTACCTCCACTACGCTCGTCGCGCTCTATTTTTCTATGGGCACCTAGACGATGAACGGTGAAGGGAGAGTGACACTTTGTGCTACCTTATTAGTTACCNTATGATGATCATGAGAACAAGCATATGTCCGATAGATCTCTTAATACAGGGATCAAATGAGAGTATTACTCAAGTCCTTGAAATCTGAGTGTTTTCCTTAATCCTTTTTTCTTTTGTTGTTTTCTGCATGATGAATCTACAAACGACCAATAATCTGACGCACGGAAAGTGTCTTCGCACGATGACTTTTTAAGTGTGATTTCTTCGTTTTGCGTATAGATGTATATTTATTATTATCATTATTATTACTTTTCTTATTTTTTTATTTTTTTTTTTTACAGATAGGTTTTTTTTTTTTTTAAGTGAGGTATCGTAGTTTAGTAGGGATGACGTTTATTTCGATGTTTAAAAACTTGAATGAGTGTTCTGGTTATACTTCTTCTTTGTATGATGTTGCATCTGGTGGTCGCTCAGTAGAAGTACTACTATATTATGATCCTAATGCCCGTCCACTTCATGGTTTGGTGGTTTTAATGAGGTCACATATAATTATAACTCAAGGAATGAGTGGTAAGGTTCTTTTTGGTGTTGCATTTCAAGCAATTAAAGGTATGCGTTCCACTGAATGTGTATTGCTTCCTGGTAAATCATTTGACTGTTTAACAGAACAAAGTGAATCTACATTTTATGGTGAAGAATTTTTAATCTCTACAACAGTAGCACGTAAAATAATATCGCTTGATATCTTTACTAATAATGCTGCTATTTCAATAAAAATGTTAAGTTCAGAAGGAGAACAGTTTTCTCGTGCAGCTTTATTTGTATGGCGTTTGAATTATGGTGAATTAAATTTATTGTCTATTCCTGTACTTCACAACGGTGATATTATTTATGCTTTAGCTGGAGCTCCTGTTCGATTACCTGCGATAATGATACAACATATATCGATTATCGATATGAATCCATATGAAAATAAATTAGCAGTAGATATTTTTATGTTAAATGAGAAAGAATTATGTATTACACGAAAACCACTTGATAATGGTAAATTCTGGCATAATATGAGTTCTGGAGAATCTGAAGAAGTGGTTCGTTTGTCGTTGGATAATCTGTGTCTTTTATCATTTCCTTCAAGTACTACTATGAAATTAGTAGGATGTCATGGTGATGTTTGGTTATTTGAGATTTCTGACCCTACAACTGACTTTACTGTACAACATGCAATACGTCGATTAATAGATTTATTTTTATTGGGATCTTTAGCATCCCTGAATCGTTTTAAAGATATGGAAAGTTCATGCGCTCTCCGATATTTTGATCTTAACGCATTATACCTACAGTATTGCTCGATAGATTCTACAGGAGTAGGTTATATTTTATCATCTGATTTGGAATCAGCTATAGGACCATTAATTTCTTGTGATTCACGTATAGTTCAAGCAATAACTTGTTTTGATAAGTATGTAGATAAAGATGCAGTATGTGATAATAATAAGATAAGACTTAATATGTTTTTAGATCATATGCATACTCTACTTGAAGGAAGTATTACAGAGCGCGCTACAATTTCCTTTAGAGCTTTCGGTGGTAGAACTAAGGGTGTTAATCAAAATAGTATAAATAGTGAAAAAATAGGATTTGAAGAGAAAGAAAAAGAAGATATAGAAAGTGAAGAAGAATGTCATGTTCGATCATCTGATTTTCAATTAATTGCACGTGATATTCTTCTTGGGTTTCGTTTTAAATCATCTAAAGAAAATGAAACTATTGATGATGTTATAAATACTATTTTACAATTAGCAAACAATAACAGGGATCAAATTTTGACATCCATGTCATTCCCTATATTCCTACGAGCTTATAAATTACTCTTACAACGTTTAGAGTCTTTTGATAAGAGTTTAAATGTGTATAGTGCATCAGTGGTGGGTGGGACACCACCTCCGCTACTAAGCTTTGGCTCCCCGCACTGGCTGCCTCTCACATATCTCATGGCTGGAATTGAGGCCACCGCGCTCGATACCCCCACCGTGTTGGACTTTGCCTCAAAAGACGTCGTAGACCTCTCCCAGGGCCCACCATCAATGTTAGGCCTCCGCGAGGTCCCGCGTATTGGGGCGGCCTCTAATTTCTTGCGCCGCCGCCTCCCCACATTTCATCGCCCCCCACGTGTGACCCTCACGGCGTACGCCTGTGGCGTTTTTTCAGAGTTGCGCCGGCTGTCCTCAGCGGGGGGTGCGTCGCTTCTTATTTCTTCGTTAGGCCTCGGGGCGCTGCGGGGGGGCCTCCTGCTGGGGCGCCTGAGTGCCCCCCGAGACCTCCGCAGCAGTGGCCGCAGCGGGGCCCTCCTCCTCGGCAGCCGCGATGGTGCAGTTGTGGTGAAGCGGGTGGCACTGCCCGAGTCACGGACTTTGCGCCGCCTCCTCCCCGCCTACACCTTACACCTCCAGCAACACACGAGTACACTCCTGCCCCGCTATACTGGACTCTACGCCCTGTGGCTCAGCGGGGAGAAGAGTGCCTTCGTGATTGCAGAGAATGTCTTTGCGCATGCGAAACTACCTATAGCGGTGGTGTATGACTTGAAAGGTTCAACAGTTCACCGCACTACTGCAGTGGAAGACCGACGACATGGTGCAGCTGGAAAAGATAATGATTTCCTTTCTGACAAGAAAAAACTTCGTCTTTCATCAGAAACACGAGAAGCACTATTAGCTCAATTAGAGGTTGATACACTTTTATTGGAGCAAGCTAATACACTTGATTATAGTCTTCTTGTTGGAATTCATACGAGTAATAATACATTTACCACTTCAAAGGAAACTATGGATCTTTCAATAAAACAAAAAGAAATGATGCGCAAGTTAGTTACCAATCTTTCTGAAGAGAAAAAATATGATGATAACTCCCTTAATAAATTAAATAAAAATATGAAAGCAAATAATAATAAATTTAATGACAGTATTAGTAATGATAATAATAATAATAATAATAATGTATTTTCTGCTTTTTATGGTGGTGTGGCATCTTCTGACTGCTCAGAGGTTTACTATTTTGGTTTAGTAGATTGCCTTACAGCTTATAATCTTAAAAAAGTAGGTGAACATTATGGCAAATCAATGCTTATGAAAGATATGAAAGAAGTTAGCTGTGTACCACCACCGGATTATCGTTCAAGATTCATGGCATTTATGCAATCTATTATCGAAGAATAAAAAAAAAAAAAAAAGCATGACCAAACAAAATATATATATATATAAAGAATTTATCGATATATCGTTATACCTGAGTTCAGGTAGTTTTTTTTTTTATTATTATGAATTTCCTTTCCTCCATCCTCATCCTCTCTTTCATCTCTAGATTATTTTTTTATTAATTCTGTTTATTCGTAGTTATTGTTGTTATTATTACTTCTTCTTTTTATTATTATAATTTAGTTCAGGTGCATAAAAGTGTGGGGAAAGGGTGTTTTTTTTTTTTTTTTTTTTTCATACATATACATTTAGGGTAGATAAATAAAGTAGAAAACATAATGAATAGTTATGAAAAAAATAAAAAATCTATATTTGATGAATCTGGTACCCCACATTCTATTTCCAAGGTATCTGACGAATGTGAGACAGCTCGAGCAGAGAAATCACTCTTATTCACCTTGAATAATATAAAAATAGAACAAGAAGAAAAAAGTAATAGTACCGCAGATACTGGTAGATTTGCTCTTACCTTAGTTAATTCTTGTATTTCACTCATGCAATTGTATATTCGATTAATTCGTACAGCTTGTGCAGAAAAAAATTTAAATAATGAAAGCTTAAATTCTATGCACTGGCGTCTTTTAGAACTCACTATACAAACTGGTGAAACTATTGAGGAACTTTGTACCTTATCTGAAATCGAATGTGATAGCAGTGAAGTGAAGAGTGTTACGTTGCAAATGTTTTCAGATATTCTTCAACCACCTTCTCTTCAAGGATGTGAAACTAGTAAAGAATCAATGCAATTCTTCTGGCGTTGCTACCCATGGTGGTGTTGTCTTCTTTATCACTCTCCCTCTAGTAATCTTGCAGCCCGGGCATTTAATTGGGTTTCACATTATTATAGTTTGAGAGAAATAGAAATGAGTGGTACAAAATCTTCTTATACTATGAATATTGTGGCATTTATTTCTGCATTATTTCCTATGAAACGTGTGAATAGAAAAGAATTATTATTATTATTAACTCCACTTGATGAAGGAGAAACACAACTTAGTACGGCTAGAGAAGAAAAACTTGCAGAATCTATTTATCCAATTTCACTAGGACAATCTGTAGATGTTTATGGAGCAAATCTAGTGCAATCTTTTATTCGAGGTCATATTCAACGAGGAAATAGTAGTGATGGTGTGAGAGATAACAGTATTAATATTAACGATGATGAATATAATGATGATAATGATGAAAATAATCCAAGAGTCAATACTTCATTACTTTCTTCTATAATTAGTCAACGCAGGGTATTAAAAGAAAAAGAAAAACTTGAAGAAAAACAAGATAAAGGTAATGAAATTCCTTTACAAGATTCATTTACTTTAAAACGACCACTTTTTGTGGCGGCGAAATTAGGTACTTTATTTGCAACTCAAGATATTCATACATTATTAGCTTTGAGAGCAGAGATAAATGCTTCTAAACGGCAGGCAAATAAAAAGAATAGTATCTTGAATACAATGGAAGAAGAGGAAATAGAAAATAAAGAAGAAAAAGAAAAAGAAAATAAGTTTCATTGTGAGGTTTGTAGTATTATGAAAGAATACTTTTCAGAATTTAATGGAGTATGTAAACGTTCACCGATAGCGTATAGTATTATGATTTTAAATATTATTTTACTTCGTACACCATTATGTGTGTCAGTGCCGGTAAAGCGATGTATTGGAGAAATGTCTGCAGCGGCAGCAATAGTGGCAATTTTACAACGTGATAAAAGAGTAGCAAATAATTTATTTTCAGTTTTAATTCACACAAATGAAAATTCAGCTTCTCTTTGGTTTCTAACTCTCTGGCGTGCTGCTCTTTCTTCATCTATAAATAATTTTTCAGAATTAATGCCATGGCTTTTTTCAGGGCTTGCACAATATATTGTAATATACACAGGAGAAATAAGAAATAATTTACATACTCTTATAGGAAATATAGATTCTACCTTTAAATGTATGATTGAAACAATGGTTGCATATATTTCTTCTACTAATACTACTTCATTATTATTACATTCTAATGAAGATAATTTTTATTTGCATGAAATGCCTGTTTGTGGGTTTCTTGAGGTTTGGGATGTTATACTTCGTACTACACCTCAATTTATTGGACCAATACTTCAGAAATATTTTATAAATTTAATTATTGGTAGTGATTTAGAGCATGACAATAAAACATCTGGAATTTTAATAACATTAAAATTACATAAATTTTTAAATAAATATTATAATTCAGTGGTTAAGAGAAGAATTTGTAAAGAAGAATGGAAAGAAAATCAAAATAAAAGGAATGATAAACATAAATTTTCTACATTACCACACTCTGTAGTATGGTGGCCTGATATTACTTTAGATACTCATAAGAATTGCCTTAAAGTACTTCAACACATTTTATTAATAAGTGAATACCTTAATTCCTCTGAAATTACTACCTATATTAAACAATTTACTGGTAATATTAGTAATTCTAGTTTTACTTTTGAAGAAAAAGTTCAAAATAAAAGAAAACATCCAGCAGCTTTCTTTTTAGAAGGTCATGAAAGTCTATGTATGCGTCTTCTTTCAACTCCATCAGATTCTTCGTTTGGAAAAGAAAATGAAGAAATACAAATTATAGCAGCAGATATTATTGCAGCAACTGTAAAAATATTATTTACAAAATTTGGTCATTCCTTATTTATTTCACCATTTGGAAAATCTTCTAATCATTATGCAGGGACCTATACACGTTTATTGTATTTACGTTTTCTTGAAAAATTTCATCAAACTCAAATTTCAGATTACTCTTATATACGTTCCATATTACGTGCTTTACGATTTCTTACTTTAGGAGAAATAGGGGCACATCGTAGTGCTATAAGTTTATCAATACCTATAATGATAAGTCATATGCTTTTAAAAAGTAATACTATTTTAGATTTAGATGATACTATAACTCATAAATCTTTTTCAATAAAAAAAGAAGAAAATAAAGCAGCTACAATAACAATCGCAACACCAATATCCACTTCTTCCTTAGTAGATGAACTTGGTAATACTTGTGATAGTAATTTATCTAATAATACAGAGCAAGAATCTAATATAGTAAATAATATTAATATTAAATCAAATTCTCCTAGTAGACCTTTTATTTCTGCACTTCCTCTTGGAAATCTTGCACCACCACAATATTATACTTCTAATGGGGATACATCAGTAGGAAATATTATAGAACCACAACCTCATTCTCCTCCAGTAAATGTTTCATCAAAAATAAAAGTACCACCTTTACAAATTTTAAAAAAAAAATCTTTAGATAATATTTCTGTTAATAATAATAATAATAGTTTAAAAGAATATCATTTACCTGATAATCTTAAAGATTCTAAAACATTAGCAGAATTATTATTTTTATTATGTTGTTTATTACCAGGACATAAAAGTGGAATGATAAGTCAATCAAGTCTTCTTGCTGCTCACTATCTTGCTAGAATTAAATCGAAACGTACTCAATTAGATATTGCTCGCGCTAATTCACCATTTGTTCGGGTTCTTAAAGCAATGGAAGAATTTACACATAATCCTTTAAATAAAATTTCTGTTGATTTATTTGATAAAATTGTTACATTGGAAATTCAAGCTGTTAATTCTCTTTCTATAGGGGTAATTGTAATATCTCAATTACTAATTCCAAATCCTAATTTAGTTGAAGGATTAAATATTATAAAACGTATAGGCGCAGGAGGTTACGGAGCAGTTTTCGCCGCGACTTGCTCTTGTAATACTAATATAAATTTTTTTTCAAGTAAATATAAATTAAATATAAAAGAATCCTATAATATTGCTTTAAAGATATTACCTATTACTCGTCCTGACACAGAAGATTGTAATACTTTAATAAGTTCTCATACTGAAGCTACAGCTCTTAAAATTCTTCAAGGACACTCTAATATTTGTGAAATTATTTTATGTGGGTGTACTAATTCACATTATGTTATTGGTATGCCTTTATATAGTGGAGGTTCACTTCGTGAGTGGCGAATATCTAAAAGTGGGTTTCCTATTGGCTTAGATGTTGAAAATTTTTATTTTAGTATTAGAAAAGATAAAAATATGAGTTCATCATTAACAAGTTCATCTTTTAAAGGAAATATTCTTTCGGTATGTGGACCTATATTTGCACAAGTTTTAGAAGCCGTTGAGTTTATGCATACTAATAATATTCGTCATAATGATATCAAAGCTGATAATATCTTAATTGAAACTTTTCAAATTGAAACCGTAACATTTTCGAAAATTTTAGATGAAAGTGAAATTTCACAGCAAGAGTTTAAACTTCTAGGAGATAAAGAAATTATGATTCCAACCACTGTTCGTTTATGTGATTTTGGTGTTTGTGATGTTATTGTAGAAAATACTGGAATATTACATCATGATGATATACGCTGGGGACCTACAAAAGGAACTGAAGCTGTACAAGCACCAGAAGCACTTGCATTAACAAATAATAATAATAATAATATAGTTGAAGATTCTAGTGTTACACGTGAGTTAGCAGCTGATATGTGGTCATGTGGGTGTTTACTTTATGAATTATTAACAGGCGTTATGTTATTTAGTGGAACAAGTATTGGTAGACTTCTCTCTATTGCAGCTAATTCACAAAATGATACTTTTGTTAATTGTGAAGTACTTCAACCTGATCAAAGGAAAGTTCTTGATATTATAGGATGTGGTGTGACAAATTTTATTTTACAACTTTTAACGGTAGATCCTATGAAACGGCCTAGTGCTTCTATGGCGAGAGAGGCTTGGGAAATAGTGATGCAAGATGCAAATATAAGTGTAATGAGGTGAGAAAAGAGTTTTGGAAATAAGTAGAAATATATTTTTTTTTTGATTATTATTATTATTTTTGTTTTTTTTTGGGGGGGGGTTGCTTTTAGTTATTAAATATTATTATTTTGATGTGAAAGATGTTTTATTGTTATTATTATTCCAGATAATCTTGTGTGACTTCATTACTTTTTTGTAGTGTCTATCAAAAGAATTTCCCCCCCCTCCCCCCCTCTTTTCTTTTTTCTAAAAAAAAAAAAAAAATTATTATTATTTAAGGTATATTCTCTAAAGTACAAGAAAAAATAGTAATTAAACTATTCACAAGTAAAATGGGAAAATAATAATAATAATAATAACAAAAGAATAGGGAAAAAAAAAAAAAAAAACATATAAATAAATAAATTAATTAATTAACGTATGAGTGAGCCTTGTCCAATGAAGATTGTATGTATTGGCGCCGGCTACGTGGGTGGCCCCACAATGGCTGTGATTGCAAAAAAGTGCCCACACATTTCTGTAAATGTGATGGATATTTCAGAGGAGCGTATTGCAGCCTGGAACTCACCCAAACCAAATTTAAGTGAAAAAGAAAAATGTCAACTTCCTATTTATGAACCAGGATTAGCTGAAATTGTATACGAAGTACGAGGACGTAATTTATTTTTTACAACTGATAGAAATTGTATGAAAGGGGCGAATGTTATTTTTGTTGCCGTGAATACACCAACAAAAGAAAAAGGTGTTGGGGAAGGGTTTGCCGCAGATTTAAGATATATTGAAAGTTGTGCTCGACTTATTGGAGAAACTGTGAGTGCTGGACATTATATTGTGGTGGAAAAATCAACAGTCCCAGTACGTTGTAGTGTCTCAATTCGTCGTATATTAAGTGCGTATAAGAAAAGTGAAAGTATTACTTTCTCTGTTGTAAGTAATCCAGAATTTCTTGCAGAGGGAACGGCTATTAAAGATTTATTAAATCCGGATCGTGTACTTATTGGTGGGGAGGATGAGGCCTCTATTGATGTGGTTTCTTCTATTTATGAAAATTGGGTTGAAAAGTCAAAAATTATTCGTACAAATTTATGGTCTAGTGAACTTTCTAAACTTGTAGCGAATGCATTTTTAGCACAACGTATTTCTTCTATTAATTCTATTACTCCTTTATGTGAATTAAGTGGGGCAGATATTACAGAAGTACGTCGAGCTATAAGTTCTGATAAACGAATTGGACAATATTTTCTTAATCCATCTGTTGGATTTGGAGGTTCATGCTTTCAAAAAGATATTCTTAATCTTGTTTACTTGTGTGAATCACTTTCTCTTCATGAGACGGCAGAATATTGGTCACAAGTGGTTAAAATGAATAATTATCAAAAAGAAAGATTTTATCAAAAAATTGTAAAAAAATCTTTTGATACAGTAAATACAAAAACTATTGCTATTATGGGTTTTGCTTTTAAAAAAGATACTGGAGATACTCGTGAAAGTGCTGCTATATATGTTTGTGCACGTTTACTACAAGAAGGAGCTAAATTACGTATTTATGATCCTAAAGTAACAAAAGAATATGTTATAATGGAACTTGAAAATTTTTTTAATAAAGAACATTTACTTCAAAATTGTACATATAGTAGATTTAGAAGAGATAGTGCCTCACGTGATCACCATTGTATTGATGAAATGCTTAAAAATGTAGAAATGGTTTCAACTGCATTAGAAGCATCAGAAGATGCTAGTGCTATAGTTATTATGACAGAATGGGATGAATTTGCTAATATGGATTATGAAAAGCATTATAAAGTTATGAAAAAACCTGCATTTTTATTTGATGGACGTCTTATTACAGATGAAAATAAACTTAAGGATATTGGGTTTGAGGTTTGTGCTATTGGTAAACCACAGATTTCAGGTAGTGGTGAATTTCTTTTTGAAGCGCATTAAAATCCCAAGAAATGGAAAGTAAGAGGTAGAGGGGAAAGAAAAAAAAAATATATATATCATTAAAAAAAAAAAATTATATATATATATACATATATGAAGGGAATAAGTTTTTATTTCTTTTCTTTTAGTTACTATTTTTTTTTGTTTTGTTGTTGTTGTTGTTGTTGTTCTTCTTCTTCTGAGTCGCCGTTTACGTGATTCTTTATATTGTTTATTTCTCTTTTTCTTTCTCTTTGTGTGCGTGATGGAGATAGAAATATATATATATATATATATAATGAAAGAAAAATTATAAGGTACATTAAATGTGTACCCAATTGCGCTTGATGGAAAAAAAAAAAAAACAATAATAATAATAATAATAAGCAATTTCCCCCCCCCCCCCTTTTTTTTGCGTATGGGCACTATTTGATTGCTGTCTTTTTTTTTTTTAATGTGAGTGTCCACCTTATAATTAATATTGCTTTTATCGCCTTTTTTTCTTTTGTGGATATTTTTCCCACAAACTCAATATTTAAGAAGAGAAAGGGAAAATTTCCCCTCTTTCCATTCCTATATATATATATATATATATATATAATTTGGGGTTTGGTCATATCACTTCTTTTTTTTTTTGCTTTTCTTCATTTTCTATTCGAAAAATTATTTTTGAAAAAATTTCACGCTGTATAGATAACAAAAAATAATAAGAAGAATAAAAAAGAGAAAAAAAAAAAAAACAATGGATTATTACCAGTGAGACAAATCTTTTTTCATTCTCAGCATCTAAACTCTTCTTTAATTCTCTTATTCTTTTTTTTTTTTTTGTTGTTGTTGTTGTTCTTCCTTTATATAGGGACTAAGGGCCTAATACATATATATTATATTATATTTACTCTACTATTATTCCCCCTCCCCCCCCCCCCCAACAAACTATAGTGCGGGGAGAGAGAAGTAGGATATGCTACTTCAACAATATATAAATAAATAAATACAATGGAGCCCCCCACTCCTTTATTAACTCCTCTATTAGATGCCTATCACACAGCTCTCTATCTTGTCTTACATTACTGTCGCCCCGCTACCACCTCTCAAGATCTTCTCAACTCCCGCATCCTCCTCACATTACCAGAGAGAAGATTAAATACATCAAATAAAATAGAAACATCCAATACATTAAATAAAATAGAATTATCAAATACATTAAATAAAATAGAAACATGGGGGCTGGAGCTGGAGTGGGTCCTACGCCTCGCCCTCCGCCCACAAGTGTGTTGGCTGCGATTAAAAATATTAATTGAAGAATACGGCAGCCAACACACAAGAGTGCAGCCAGCCTTGCTGCAACTTCATAAAGAAAAGATAAATTTATTAACAGAGAGAGATGAAACATTTTTAGAAATAATAGAGGGCAAGGAGGTGGCGAAGCTTATTGCAGGAGTTACTGATAATAATAATAATAATAAAGATAATAGGGAAATTGTAAAAGAGGTTTTGCGAACGGCGAAAGTGAGTGAACTACGACGTATTTTGCAACTTCAACCACAATCACCAACGCGATATCAGAAAAAGAAGGGAGGGGATGAAGAAGTCGTAGTAGTATTAGTAGATGAAAAGAAAGAAGGAAATAATAATAATAATAAAGAAGAAGAAGAAGAGAGTTGTGATGATAATGATAGTACTATACAAGTTTCACAGTCTATATCATCATCTGTCATTGGACGAACTTCCTCAGCACTTCCATCACGAAAAGAGGAAATTATTAATCGAATTATTTCTTCTTTTGAAAATGAGGAAACTTTTGCCTCTGCGTGGGACAATGTTATTGGCCCACTTTGCCGAGTACATCATCAATTAAAATCAAGTATAAAGAGAATTAGTGAAATGTTTTATATTATTACACACCCATGTGGTGTAGGGAATAATGCAATAAATTTTACACAGCCAGCACAATCACCTTATTTGGGTATTTTATTTTTAGTAGAAGAATTACTTTCTCAAAGTGGTATTAAAGATAGTTTAGGAGTAGCTTTACCACCTTGGTGGGCTTCACATATATATGAAAAAGAAATTTTAAAAGATAATTTAATAACCTTTTATTTATTTTCTTCTCCTGATATGATTGAAAATTATAAAGAGGCAATGAAATTGTATGAAAAACTTGAAAAAATTAAAATTGGAGGTAAATCATGGAGACACTGGGATATTGCATTTACAATGACATCTCATAAAACTATAGAAAATGGAATAATAAAATTAGAAGAAGAAATTAAAAAAAAATTAAATATTTCAACGATAAGAAAAAATAATTACTCACATAAGAGGATGCGATCTCAAAATTTAAATAATGAAGAAAAAGAAATAATTTATGTAGAAGATATACTACAATATGGTGGACTTTTGTATGAACATCTTCTTCCTTTTCTTCCCAAGTATGCTTGGTTTGCATGTGCAGAAATTTTAGTACCAATTTTACAATATAATAAAAAATGGGATTTAGCAAATAAGTGGCTTCAACGTTTATTAGAAGAACCTATATATGAATTAAAATCTCCTTGTGGTACAGTAACTTTTCCTTTATATTATTGTTATTATAAACGTGGAAGTTGGTGGTATCGATTGGCTCAAAATTTTATACATTTAGGTGATAAAAAAACTGCTTTCACTATTCTTGAAACTCAACAAAAATTTTGGCAACAAAAATATTCTACAAAAAAATATATTAGTTTAGAAGATGATATTAATAATATTCCAGTTTCTATTCAACGTCGGGCTCGCCTTCTTCGTGCTTTATTTCCTTCTAAAATGAATATAAATATTAAATTTAAAAAAGATTTGGCTTTATATAACGCTATTGGAGAATATCATAGATTACATTTTTGTCGTCGTTCAGATCGTTTAGCTATTGAAGGAACACTTACACATTTACATCGAAGTTTAAATCGATGGACACCTATTCCTTCAATTTATTCTTATTTTACAAAACAATTAATAAAAGTAAATGAAATTATAATACAAGCCGCACGTGACCCAATGGAACCAACACTTTGGAGAGATATTCATCACACATTATCTTCATGTAGTGTTGAGGAATATGTACTTCGTTGGTTTGGTGCTAAACAAAAATATAAAATAGAAGATATTTATAATAATAATGATGATAATAATAGTGAAAATGAAAATAATAATAATAATGATGAATGGTTTGGGTTACACTGTGAAGGACGTTGGATTTCATTCTTAGCACGAATTCTCTTATGGGATGCCTATACTTTTAATCCAGATAATAATAATAATAATAATAATAATGAATCTAATAGTGAGAAGGAATCTAAAAAAGAAAAAGAAATACCAGAATATATTTGGCTTTCTTCATTTCAAGAAACTCCATTAGATTTTCATTCATCTATTAATTTTACACAAAGAAGACGAAATATAATAGAAGAACGATTAAATTTTTTTGAACAGTGTCCTCGAGATTCATTAATAGATTATGTTACTCAGCGATGTCACCTGGGTAAAACCCCATTAAAGGATGAAAATAATATAAGAAATGTAATAGAAATAAAAAATAATAAAGAAAGTTCAATACATGGAAGTGGAAGTGAAACAAGTTTACTTAGTAGTTTACAAGAAGAAGAAGATGATGATGATGGAATTATATTACCTGGACAAACAACTCAAAGAGAAAAGGAAGATAATGTTAATAAATCATTTTCCTCCACTACTCTTGATCATAATTTTTCAGATCCCTATTTTTTTTTTCAATCTATGTGGAATTTTGTAGAAAATGAGAATTTCCCAATTATAAGTATTTTACAAGCAATTCCTCAACGTCCTCTTTGTAATCTTTTGCGATATTTATTTCTTTCACCACCAGAAGAAGGTTACACAATTCGTTTTTCAGGATTTCCAGATCTTATTTTATGGCGTGAGTCTCCATCTATTCTTAGTGAAACTAGTTTTAAACTTGTAGAAGTAAAGAGTCCAAGTGATAAGTTAAGTGAAAAACAAATTGCAGTACTTGATACTTTGTGTAGGTGTGGATTTGATGTTTCAGTGGCTTATGTTACAGATATCGGTCAAGGAGTCAAAAATAAAATTATACAAAGTAAAAAAAAGTAAATAAATAATATTAATAATATAGACTCAAATCAAGATTTTTAATATATATATTATTATTTATTTTATTATTATTTTATTTTTTTTTTCTGGGAAGGGATGAAAAATTAAATATAACATTTTCTATTATTATTATTATTATTATTTATTTTTCCTTTCTTTTTATTTCTATCTCTCTCTATTTATATATACATTTATTTCTTTAATATAATTCTTTTTTAGTTAAAATACCTCTCTCTTTCTCTCTCTTTCCCCTTGGTATATGCGGCGATCCTGGCTATTAATTTCAAAATTTTATTCTAATATGATTTCAGAAACTTCTATTAAAGGTAAATCATTTGATGATGTATCCATTGTTGTAGATAACTTAACTAGGAGGAAACCAGTTCCTTCTCATAATGCTCTTGAAGTGATGAATCTTCTTATAGATCGTCTTAATATGCGAGGACATCTTAGCAAATTAAGATTTGTGCATATTGCAGGAACTAAAGGAAAAGGCACCACCTCAATATATACAGCAGCTTTATTGCAATCATATGGATTTAAAGTTGGACTTTTCACCTCCCCACACCTCACAGATATTCGCGAGCGCATTATGATTAATAATACCCTTTTATCAAAAGAAGTATTTGCTCGTTATTTTTTTGAAATGCAAGAGAGGTGTGATGCTTTATCATTTTCAGAAAGTCAATTAAGTCGTGACCTCTCCTCACGTACAAATTTCTTTCGACTTATATTTTTAGTTGCGTTACATGCATTTGTAGAGGAGTCTGTTGATATTGCGGTGATGGAAGTTGGCATGGGTGGGCGTATTGATGCTACAAATATTATTACACCTGAAGTTAGTATTATCACAGCCCTTGGCATGGATCATATGGAAATATTAGGAAATACAATAGAAGAAATTGCAAAAGATAAAGCTGGGATTATGAAACCTGGAGTTATTTGCTACGCCGCCCCACAAAAAGATCACCCCATCACACGCAAAGTTTTAGAAAAAAATAGTCAAGAAGTTGGGGCGCCTGTTGTATTTGTAGATGCATATACTTTACCAATATATAATTGGCCAAATTTAGCTATTGGAGGAAATCATGCAATTGAGGATTCTAAATTAGCATTATTAGCGGCAAGACGTGTGGCAGGTATTTTACCAACACTCCCATTATCACAAAATGAATATAAAGTTTTACAAAGTACAACCTATGCTGGGAGATCGCAAATTATTTCTATTGATAATGGGAAAAAAGATGTAACGTTTTACTTGGATGGGGCCCACACATATGAAAGTTTAGTTTCTGCTACAAATTGGTTTATGGAAGCAAGTAAGGAAAGAAGTGGGGATTTAAACCCACGTCGTGTACTTTTATTTTGTTCAACAAGAGAACCTCATCGTGTTTTAAAAGCGTTTATGCCTGTAATTGAAAAATTTTCAAAAGTAATAATGATAAATGTGGTGAGTCCTCGGGCGGAGCAAAAGTATTTAGCCAATGATACACCAGATCAAGGATATAAAGATTTTATAAATATGGTAGAATGTTGGAAAAAACTTTATCGTGAAATTCCTTGTCTTGTTTGTACAAAATCTTTTAAATCACTTCAAGAAATTATTGATTTAACTCTTCCTGCTGCAAGTGATCAAGAAGATGCATCAAAGCCAGCTCAAGTATTTGTTACAGGTTCTTTTTTTTTACTTTCAGAAATCTTGAATTTAATTAACAAAAATGAATGAATAATAGAAAATTAAAAAAAAAAAAAAAAGAACCCAAGAATATATATATATATATATTCAAAAAAAAAAAAAGGGGGGGGGGGGGGGTAATATGCCTTATAATTGCAGTACTTGAGGTAAGCTCACTACTGTTGCAAATTTTTAATAAATATTTTTTATTTTTTTTAGTTTTTTTCCATAGGCAATATATTTATTATTTTTTTCTTTCCTTAAACTACTGGTACTAAATTCTGTTTATTATATTTTTGTTTTTTAATTATTACTATTCAGCGAATAATAATAATAATAATAAAATTAATAATAATTTTTTTTTTTTTTTTTTTGTTTGGCATTAAAAGATAGTAAAATAGAGAAGGCAAAAAAATAATTAAAAAAAAAGAGAATAAAATGAGATCTTTTGTTATGCTTGATGCAGTAGGAAATGAATTATCTGTATGTGAAAAAACTGCATCTATTATTGAAACTTATCTTGAAAAAGGTGATACTCTTATAAAAGTAGTAAATTGTGCTAAATACTATTCTGTTGCATTATTTAAAAGTGGTAATTTAGTTTTATTAGCTCCTAAATCTCAAAAAAAGCATGGAATTATTATTGAAACTAATGGTGGTTTTGTTCAAGATGTAGATGCAGGTGATAGTCATATTGTATTTTGTAAAAATGATGGAAGTGTATTTTCATTTGGTTATAGTAATAAACATGGGCAATTGGGTGATGGTACAGTCTGGTTAACTTTTTCTTCTGAGGAAGAAGAAGATAGTGAAGATGAAGAAGAATTACCGAAATTATCTCCTCCAAAAAAGATAAGTGGATTTGGTCCTAATAATAATAATAATGAAATTGAAATTATAGATGGTAAACGGCAATATATTCCTATAATTTCTGTTGCCTGTGGAGCAAATCATACTTTACTTTTAACAAAATATGAAAATTGTATTTATGGATGTGGTCTTGGTTTACAAGGACAATTAGGAGGAAAACGACGTCCTTTATTACAACCTTCTTTTAAATCTATTCGTATTTTATTTGGTTTACCTCTTAAACAAATAGTAGCAGCAGGAAATCATTCTTTTGTTCTTTTAAAAACTGGAAAATTATTAGCTTTTGGAGATAATACATGTGGACAACTTGGTTTAGGTTCTACAAAAGGAATAGGAACACCTACTGCTATTAAATTTAATTCAAAAATAGAAAATGATAAAAATGAAAATAAAAAAATATTAGATACTTATAATATAAAAGGATTAAGAGCTGCATGGGGAACTGCAGAAAGTATGTATTATCCTTTACGTGTAGAACGTTTAAATCCTGAATTAGATTTAAATGAACCTTTTATTATTTCTATTTGGTCTTGTAAAACTAGAAGTGTTGTTTTAACAAATAAAATGGAATGGTTATCATGTGGTCTTCCACTTTCTAGAAGTTCTTGTAATTTTAAAAATCAATTTCAAAGAATGGATAGATATGGACCTTTAGGTTATTGGATAGAAAATAAAAAAGAATCTACATTTTTTCGTAAAATGCAATGGTCAGATAAAATTTTTAATATATTAAATAAAAATTTTAATTTAAATTTAGAAAATAATGATAATATAATAAAAGAAATTTTAAATAAAATTCATTTAGTTTGTACAAATCGTTCTATAATTTTAATTTTACCTAAATTTAAAGAAGAAGAAAATACTTTTTTATTTATACAAGGTGAGATATCAAATAATTTATTAAAAATAGATCAGGGAATTCAATCTCAATTATCTTCAGTTTTTAAAGCAGATAAAATTTTACAAGATAATGAAAAAGATGATGATTCTTTTGAATTTTTACTTTCTAAAGAAGAAGGATCAATTATTAAAACTGAAGAATTTTTATTTATTATGTAAATCATATATGTATATTTCATTATTATATCAAAATGTAGTATGATGTTTAATATATATATATATATTTTTTTTTATGGTAATGACAACAAGAATGGTGATGATGATAATGATAGAGATTCCTTCTTTTTTTTTTTTTTTGTTGTTGTTGATAATGTAAAATAATAAATATATTTCTTTTATTTCCCCTACTCACCCTTATGTCTGTGTCTGTGTATTTGTATTGTCTCTATTTTAAGTTTTTTTTTTTTTTTTCTTTAAATTAAATTGATTTCGCTTTATTTTCTTCCCCCCAATTTTTTTTTTTTTTTTTTTTTTTTTCCTTCTTTTTTTTCCTAAAATGTAGGTTAACAGCTCACTGCAAACAAACAAAGAAATAGGAAGAGTAAGAAAGTCCCTCTATCCCCCTCTTCTATCCTCTTTTCTTTTCTTTATCCCTTTCCCCCTTTTTTTTTTTTTTTTTTTTTTTTTTTTTTTTTAAGAAGGAAATAAGGGGGCAGAGTGGGAGAAAGTCTCTCCCTCCCTCTCTCTCATCAGGTTGGGGGTCACATGTGATCCCTCTTTTTCTCCCTTTTTCATTTCCCCCCCATCCCACTTGCATTATTTAGTAAGAGGAAGGAGGGGGAGGATGCAGTAAAGGACAGGGATAAAAAAAAAAAAAAAAAAACTATCTACTTTTTGGGGGTTTGAACCCCTTTCTCTTATTTATTAAACTAACAATTGATCAATTTTGGAGATGTTCGGCGATTTAAAAATTATTTAGAAATAAAATTTATTATTTTTTTAATTTATATTATTTAATTAAAATAATTAAAGTTTAAAATTTTTGTATAAGTAAGCCTTGCGCAGGGAGGTGTGAACGCAAGATCCTCAGGTGATTGTTCACAAGTGCAATACTATAATCCAGTACTCCTTTATTATAAGGGAA
The DNA here is from genome assembly GCA_030849755.1 of Trypanosoma avium. NCBI lineage: Eukaryota > Euglenozoa > Kinetoplastea > Trypanosomatida > Trypanosomatidae > Trypanosoma > Trypanosoma avium. The sequence goes on along the minus strand of JASANY010000876.1, from coordinate 49,979 downwards.
AATTTGATTACCTACCTCGGGTGGGGAAAAAAATAAGAAAATTTTTTTTTTTCTTTTTTTTTTTTATAACTTTAATTTTAAAAAAAAACATAGATAAATAAAAATAATAAAAACAAAGGCCACTGGGGGGATCGAACCCCCGACCTCCGTCTTACTAGGACGGCGCTCTGCCATTGAGCTAAGCGGCCATGATAAGGATTATGGAAGATAAATAAAATATAATAATATATTTTTTTAAAAAAATAAAATAAGAAGAAGAAGAAGAAGAAGAAGAAAGATTTATAAAGGGTTGGAGAAAGATAAAGAGAAAGATAAAGAGAAGGAAGAAAACAAGCGCAGTTGGTCTAGTGGTAGAATTCTCGCCTGCCACGCGGGAGGCCCGGGTTCGATTCCCGGACTGCGCATCCTTTTTTTTTTTTTCTTTTCCTATTTCTCTTTATTTTTTTTGCCGTTTTTTCTATACCCAATGCTCAAATATAGTGTCGATTACTTTTTATTTTTTTTTTTCTTCCCCCCAAACACCATCGAATTCCCAAACAGAAAGGAGAAAAATCTTTCTTTTATTTAAAGGCACCCTCCTCTCCCCACCCCTCACCCCCGGGTCGCTTCCATATTTCTTTTGGAATTGTTTTTTTTATTATTGTTGTTGTTGGTGGTGGGGGAAGGAGGGGCTTCTTCCACCCGCGGCTGGCGGCCATGGCGGGGCGGCGGCGGGCGGATTCTTCTTTTGTTTTCCCCCCTCCCCTTCTCCCTCCTTTGGGGGGTGGGTGCGGCCGCTTTGTTTGTTGGCGATCTGCCCCCACCCCCCTCCCTTCCTCTCCTTTTTATTTATTTTTTATTTCTTCGCGGAGCTGCGGTGGGAAAGCGTTATTCTCTTTGAGGAATTTGGCGGGAGGAATGGGACTGAAAAACAAAAGAAAAAAAAAAAAAAGAAAAAGGGATATTTTCTACATTTAAGAATTCTAGTATTATAATGAATGTATATGTTTTTTTTTTTTTTTTTCTTTAAAAAATAATAAAAGAAGGATATATTTGAATAAAATAAAACAAAGAAGAATAATAGTAAATTTTCTTTTTTGTAGTTTTTTATTATTTTCTTAAATATATTGTTTTATTACTTTTTTATTAGGGGGTAAATTTTGGTTCATTTTATTATTATTATTTACTTTATTTTATTTTAATGTAACTACTAAACATTCTACTTAAGTATATATTTAAATATATATTATTATTTTTAGATATAAATATAATGATTCGAAAAAGATATAATATATATATATATATTTGGGGTGAGAGGGAGGGGTTAAATTGGTTTAATGTTTTTATGGTAAAAAAAAGAAAAGAAATGTTGGCGTTAATAATAATAATTATTTTTTCCTATTGCTTTATTTATTTATTTATTTTTTTTTTTTGTTCTTGTTCTATAAAGAAGAATTACATTGTTACGATTTTTTTTTTGTTTTGTTTTGTTTTTAAAACTTTTATTATTGGTATTTTATTTACTATCGTATTAGTTAGTTTTTTTTTTTTCCTTTTTCAAAAAGTATTATTACTCTTTATGAAAAAGAGGGTTTTATTTTTTCTTTAATTCCTTTTCTACTAATTCACACACACACACACACAGAAAAAAAAAAAGGAAATTATTATTATTATTATTATTATTATTATTATTATTATTAACTAGTAATTAATTGATTTATTTTTCTTTATCCTTACTTATTAAATACTTTAATAAATATTACTTTTTTTTTCTTTTTTTCTTTCTTTCTATTTTTCTTGAATTCCCCCCTTTTTTTTTTTTTTCCTACAATAAATAAATAAAATTATTTATTTATTTTTATTTTTTTTAAAAAAAAGACTAGTAAAAAAAAAAAAAAAAAAAATATGCGTGGAGGATTTGGACGTGGAGGTGGTGGCCGAGGAGGATTTGGAGGAGGAGGACGAGGAGGAGGAAGAGGAGGTGGTGCTCCTGGACGTGGTCGTGGTGGAGCATCTCGAGGAGGAGGTCGTGGAGGATTTGGTCGAGGAGGAGGTCGAGGAGGAGGAAGAGGAGGAGGTGCAGGAGCAAAAGTAATTGTTGAACCTCATATGCTTCATCCTGGTGTTTTTATCTCTAAAGGAAAAGCGGATTCACTTTGTACTCTTAATATGGTACCTGGTATTTCTGTTTATGGAGAAAAAAGAATTGAACTAGGAGCAACACAAGGAGGAGATGAAAAGAAAGAATATCGTCTTTGGAATCCTTACCGATCTAAATTGGCAGCTGCTATTTATGCAGGAGTTGGAAGTATTCATATGCAACCTGGATCTAAAGTTCTTTATTTGGGAGGTGCAAGTGGTACAACTGTAAGTCATGTAAGTGATCTTGTTGGGCCAGAAGGTATGGTTTATGCGGTAGAATTTTCTAACCGTAGTGGTCGTGATCTTGTTGATATGTCTAAAAGAAGACCAAATATTGTACCTATTATTGAAGATGCACGTTATCCTATGAAATATCGAATGCTTGTTCCTATGGTTGATTGCATTTTTATGGATGTTGCACAACCTGATCAAGCACGTATTCTTGCACTTAACGCTCAAGCTTTCTTAAAAAATGGAGGACATTACGTTATTTCTATTAAAGCCAATTGCATTGATTCTACTCTTGAAGCTCCTGTTGTTATCGCATCTGAACTTAATAAATTAAAGAAAGATCGTTTAAAACCATTAGAGCAAGCATCATTGGAACCCTTTGAGAGAGATCACGCTGTTGTGGTTGGGGTATATAGGTCTGTTAAAAAGGCTACCAAAGAATAATTGCTAAGAAAGAAAAAAGAAAAAAAATAAATAATAAAAGAAAGAAAGAACGAACAGAAAGAAAAGAACAGTAAAAAGAAAGAAAGAAAGAAAAAAACTAACTCACAACACATTCCCCCCCCCCCCCCTTTTTTTTTTTTTATTCCTTCTTCTTCTTCTACTACTTCTTCTTCCTTTTTCATGATTTTAGTTAAAATTATAATTGAGAAAAACAAAACAAACAAACAAACAAAAAAAAAAAACACGAAAAATAATAACAAAAAGTAAACAATCGAATTAATAGAATATTAATTTACATCTTAATTTGAGTAATAAATATATATATATATATTTTTTTTAAAGGAAATAATAAGAAAAAAAAAAAAAAAAGAAAAAGAAAAGAAAGAAAAAAGAGAATTACTTTTATGATTATTATTATTGGATAATAATGTTAATTTCTTTTTTTTTTTTTGATTATTTCTATCTCCTCCTTTATATTTATATATTTATAAAAATAAAAAAAATTATCTACATAAGAATAATAATAAAAAAAAATGCCCCCCTTTTCTTTTTCTGCCTTTATCTTTATCCTTTCCTATATTTTTTTTTTTTTTTTTTGCGTGTTTAGTATTATTATTATTATTATTATTATTATATAAAAAAAAAAATTAGAATACATTAGAAAAAAAAAAAAAAAAAAGAAAAGAAAAAATGATAGGACTTTCTAGAATAAGACCTTCTGAAATTTCTGTTGCTGAAAAATGGGATATTATTAGTGATGCTATTAATGCAATTCTTAGTAAATCAATTTCTCGTTATTCATTTCAACAAGTTCATCACTCTGTTTTTCAAATGTGTAAATGGCAATATAGTAGGCCACTTTTTGATTATTTAGAAGATGTTTTATTAAATCAATTAAAAAAAATAAGGGATCGTTTACTTAATGTATCTAATGAATTTTTTTTACAAAATCTTAAAATTGAATGGGATGATTTTAGTTTGGCAGTTCGTCATATTAGTGAAGCTTTACTATATCTTAATAATAATTATACAAGTCATAGACAGACTATACCTCAAATAGGTGAAAGCCTTTTTTGTAAAATAGTACTTAAAAATGAAGAACTTTCTAAAATTTTTTCTTTTTGTGTTAGAGAAAGTTTAAATTCAGATTTAGATTCTCGTAAAGCATTAAAAGAATTAAGTGTTAAACTTCTTGATCTTTATAAAGATACAATTTATGAACCACGTGTAGAAGAACCTATTATTAATGTTTTAATAGAAAAATATCGAAAAGAAATGGATATTATGCTTAATAAATTAGATACAAATAGTTATATTTTATGGGCTTTAAATATAATTGAAGAATCAAAAAATGATATTTCTAATTTTATAGGTCAAGATACTGGTAAAAGAGTTCAACAAAGTCTTGGATTATTATTAATAAAAGAAAATACTCATCGATTACTTTATGCAGATTCTGGTGCAGGAGTAACTATGGTTAGAAATATGGATATTAAATCTTTAGAAACTTTAGCTATTGCTTTAGAAAAAGTAAATGAAACTGAAGCTTCTTTAGATATGATAGTTTCTACAGCTAAAACAATGGGATTTGAATTATTAACAGAATCTGATAATATGATTCCTGCTTTAGCTGTAGAAAAAGTACTTTCATTAAGGGACAAATTAAAATTATTAGTTGAAAGACTTCCTGGAGTTCCAAAATCTGATAAATCTCCAGTTTTAAGAGCTATTACTGAAATTGTTAATAATAATTCTGATTTTGCTGAAAAACTTGCATATTATTATGATATAAAAATAAAATCAAAATTATCTGATGAAATATTAGAACAAGTTGCTACAGATACTTTTTATTTATTTCGTCTACTAAGATCAAAAGATGCTTTTGAACATATTTTTAAATTATTACTTGCTGCAAGAATAATAAATTCTAAACCAGAAGATCCTCTTACTCAAGAATTTTTTTTAATAGAAAAACTTCGAAATGAATGTGGAGAATCTCTTGTAAATCATTTTGAAACTATGATAAAAGATGGAAAAATGAGGAATGATATTAATAAAGGATTTATTAGATCTCTTTCATCAGGAATAAAATTACCTTTAAATTTTAATGTTATGGTTATAACTGCAGGTGTTTGGCCACAATATACAGATTTACCAATTAATCTTCCAGATAGTATGCAATATTGTATAAAATTATTTCGTAATTACTATCTTCCACATCATAATGGAAGAAAACTTTTTTTTCATACAAATCTAGGTACAATTTTTTTTACATTAAATCATGGAAAAACATATGAAATTGCTGCACCTACTTCTTTTGTAAATACTATATTATGTTTTCAAAATAATGATATTGACGAAAATGATGAAAAAAATAAAAATAATAATGATGAACCTTTAACTTTACAACAAATATGTTATAAAACAAAGTTATTGGAAAATGATGCTTTACCTCAATTAGAATCTCTTTCTCAAATGGGATTAATTACGATTAATCGTATTAATAATATTACCCAATATACTTTTAATCATGCTTTTACACATTCTAAATCCAAAATTTATGTTCGTACAACAAATAATAATAAAACTTCTGAAGATAATATGGAACCACGAGTACATCGTGAATCTTTAGAAAGTTCACATTCATCAAATATTCAAGCTGCTTTAGTTCAAATAATGAAAAGTAAAAAAACTCTTGATCATGGTGAATTGTGTAAGTGTGTAATTGAATTTTTACAAAAAACAGGATTTGTAGCTAGTATGGCTGATATTAAACAGAGTTTAGAAGCCCTTATAAGTAAAGGGATAATATCGCGAGGAAGTCGACCACATACCTATATATATGAGAGTTAAAAACAAGAGCAACAACAACAACAACAAAAAAAGTTTATATATATTTTTTTTTATGTTTTTTTTTTTTTTCAGAGAATTTATTAATGATATCATATAAAATTATTACTCCTTACAAATAAAGAAAATGGGGTAGGAGAAAACACACAAATAGAAATATATATATATATATATATATATATTTGTTTGGGTTTCTTTTCTCCACTTCAATCTTACTTGAGTTTCCACACACAAAAAAGGCTTTTTATTTTTATTTTTCCTATATTATTACAATTAATTAATATTGATTATTATTTTTTTCTTCTTATCATCCTCCTTCTTTTATACATATATATATATATATATTTATTAAAGTGTAGAATACGCATGCCCCGGAAACCATTAATTGAAATTCTTTGGCAAGAAATGAATGATTCAAATGCATGGGTAATTATTACCGCTGCTATTGGGGCAGTTTCTCTTTATATGCTTCTTACCAAAAAAAATAATCCTCGAAATATTCGAGGAGATGATGGAAGAAATAATGACTTAAAAGAAGGTAAAACTTCTATACTTAGTAGAATACGAGAAAGACAACTTAAAGGTTGTAGAGTATGCATAACATGGGAGGTTCTTACTGAAAATGGACAATGGAGAAAATTGGGAAAAGAAACCTTATCAAAGTATGCATCAGATATGGAACTTTATTTAATGTGTCGTATTAAAAGTGAGAAAGAAAAAAATTCTATTCTTGGAATGTTAAAGGGAATAGAAGGACTCATTCGACATCGAGTTTTATTTTGTGAGACTGAAAAAGGATATGAAGCTTTTTCACGACAGATAAAACCAACAATTGTTATAACGCATGATGAGGCACAGGCCTCTTTTTTGAGTACAGTTCTACAAAATATAGTTCTTGTAGGTGGAAAGGCTTCAAGGGAGACAGTGACATGTGTAACTTCACTACAGGAGTTATCTCAAAGTGATATTTGAAGTAAATTATATATATATATATGTTTATTTATTTATTTCATATATTGTAAAAAAGAAAGAATGAAATTCAAAGAAAAAAAAAAAAAAAGGAGAACAAAGGAGGACAAAAAAAAAAAAAAAAGAGGAAATAAACAAAAAACAACATTATTATATGTTTTTTTTTTTTTTGCTTTTGCTTCGTAATTTTTATTGGATAAAATATGTTTTATTTATTATTATTATTGTTTTTTTTTTTTTTTTTTGCTTCTCTCTGAGAAAACGAGGAGATGTTTATATATATATTTTTTCCTTTTCCTTCTTTTTTTTTTTTTTTAAATTATAAATAAAGTTAAAAATAGAAATTCGTATAGTTTACATTATCATCTACTTCAATGCCAGATGAACGTATTTTATTAGTTACTGGAATTCCTACAAAGTTATGTTGTGGAGAAGATCTTTATAGTATTTTTGGAAATTATGGGGCCGTGCAACAAATACGAATAGGAAGTGATACTTGTACAAAGGGATGTGCTATTGTAGTGTATGAAATATGTGAATCCGCCGCTGCCGCTCTTGATGCATTAAATGATTTTAAAATAGACAAGGATAGATTTCTCAAAGTTTCCGTGTATGATGAAGTGAGAGACCGAAAGGCACTAGAACGAAGAAAACGACGACGAGAAATTAAGCAAGAGTATAAACAAAAAATAACGGGAGGAAGTGCAGAAGATGGTGTGGAAGAAAGTTCAATAAATTCCTGATTTTTTTAATTATTATTATTATTCTGTTGAATATTATTTGAGAAGAGTATTATGAGTGAACGAATAAAGTTTTTATTACTTTTATTTATAATATTATCTTGTTTTTTTTTTTTTTTTTGTTGTTGTTTAATGAAGATTAAAATTTTATTTTTCTATTTCTCTGTACATATTATTATTTATTATTATTTTCTCCTTCTCAATAACAGCTTTTATATAAGCATAAGTACAAATAAAAAAAAAAAATTAACTAAAAAAAAAAAATAATAATAATATTTAGTAATGATAGGAGTTCTCATGTTTCTGAACTCAAGAGGTGATCTCGTTCTCTCTCGTACTTTTCGTGATGGTTATAGTGTACGAGCTCTTGCAGAAAGTTTTCGAAATCACCTTATATCTACTAAAATGGTAGATCGTAGTCCTATTAATATTGTAGATACTTTTTGTTATACTCATGTACGATTTCAAGACTTATACTTAGTATTTGTTTCAGATGGAAATGTAAACTGTTTTGTTTGTTTACAATATGCATTACAGTTATTAGATATATGTTATGGTTATTTTGAAGATATTAATGAAGAAACTCTTAAAGATAATTTTGTTGCTCTACAAGAGTTAATTGATGAAAGTATGGATTTTGGATACCCTCAAACTACAGATATTGGTTTACTTAATACTTTTATTACTCCTAAGGGTATTGATACTGTACTAATAAAGAAACCACAAGAATCAGAACGTGTAACGGCAAGTATAAAAGGAAAAATGCCTTGGAGAAAAGAAGGATTATGGTATCGAGCAAATGATTTATTCGTTGATGTTTTAGAAGAATTATATGTTTTAGTATCCCAAGAAGGTGAAGTATTAGAAAAAAATGTTGTTGGTCGTGTTCAGGTTAAAAATTTCCTTTCTGGTATGCCCGAGTGTCAACTCGTATTAAGAGATGATTTCCCAATAGAAGAAGCCTTCTTTCACCCATGTGTTCATATTAATAAAGAGAGAAATATTACATTTATACCTGTAGATGGTGTTTTTACTTTGATGAAGTATCGTGCAGTGTTACAAGGGGCGCCCCCACTAAAAGTACTCCACGCGAGAGTAAAAGAAGTTTCTAAAACTCGAACAGAGATGGAGTTTACATTAAAGTGTGAGGTAGGGGAGGGAAAAGAGTGTCAGGAGGTAGAGGTGCGGGTGCCGTGTCCTAATAATACAGCTGATGTAAAAGTAAAAGTAGCACGAGGCAAGGCAGAGTTTGACGGTGTACAACATGCTATTATTTGGAAATTATCAAGTGTTTCACAGAAGGATGCAGAGATGCTGCTAACGGCGGAAATTGTATTAATTGCCCCAACACTTTCTTCAGATGAGAAAATATGGTCGAGGCCACCAATTAAAGTTCGTTTTACGACTCCTTCACATGCTCTTAGTGGATTTCAAGTAAAGGAGTTACGGGTACATGAGCCAATGTTGCAATATAATCCATCCAAGTGGATTCGCTACGCTACATCAGCTGGACAATATGAATGGCGACTGTAAACCTTAAAACGGAAAAAAAAAAATAATAATAAAATGATTGGAAAGAAAGATGAGGAGAGAAAAATATATTTTTTTTTATTTTATTTTTGTTTTCCCTATCTTACTTTCTCTTCTCTTCTTTGCTTTTTTCCTTTTGGTGAAGAGTATATGAATATACATATTTTTATTTCTCTACTTAGTGTATCTCTTTCAAGAGAAGGAAAAAATGAACAATAATAAAAAAAAAGTTTGCTTTATTTTATATTTATATACAATATTAAAAAAAAAAAAAAAACCAACTACACTCTAAATTCCTTTAAATAATAATTTTTTTCTCTGTATATGAGTTTATTATTATTTCTTTTTTCTTTTTGGACTATTTTTTCCTCTCTTTCTTTCTTTCTTATACACCTTTTCATATGTCTTTTTTTTTCTTTTTCTTTTTTTCTTCTTCCTTCTCTTCCTCTATAAGTTAGAAATAAGTAAAGAGGATCGGGAAAAGAAAGAGTCTCTGACTTATTCTCTCTTTTTTTTTTTCTACTTGGGTATTATTAGTGTTATTATTCTATCCTCTATTTATCTATCTACTTTACTATGTCAGCCAGGCGGGAGTATATTAATCCCGCGGGTCTTCGACTTGATGGCCGCCGCCCGCATGAGTCCCGGCGCCTCACTGTAGAGTTTGGTCGTGTTGCTGGCTGTGATGGGAGCTGCACGTTAACCACAGGTCTCTCCACTGTGTGTGCTATGGTGCATGGGCCCAGGGAGGCTGGAGCTAATACTAATAATAATACTACTACTACTACTACTACTGGTATGTCAGGTGGGGTGGAGGAGGCGATGTTAACATGTGAGGTGGCGGTGGCGGCCTTCGCGGGGGACCGCAGGCGAGACCCCAGGCGTCACTCCAGGCTAGCAGAGGAGTTAAGTGCTGCCGTGCTAGCCGTGGCCCGCTCTGTTGTGGTACTAACACAGTACCCACGCTCGCAGATTCACATTTGTGTGGAGGTGCTGCGGCAGGAGGGGAGTGATAAGGCAACTTGCATTAATGCCGCCTGCCTCGCGTTAATAGATGCGAGTGTGGCGATGCGGGATGTGGTGTACACGCAGACGGTAGGGGTGTTGGATGGGGTGGATGTGGTGGATCTTAGCTCGGAGGAAATACGCTCCCAGTGCCCTACTATTTGTATGGCCGTTAAAGGTCATGATCCGTCAAGTATTATTTGGATGGAATCTACGAGTCGTGTAGGGCCAGAAGTCATCACGCGACTTGTGACACTAGCGCAGGAATCAACGAAGAGTGTTTTCGCCAATTCACTGCAGCCTGCGCTAAAGGAACATGCGGCGAGGATTCTTAAATTGCAAGGTAAAATAAGTAATTTGGAGCAGTAACGACTAAGATTTTTTTAAATTTTATTTTGTTTGTTTTCTTAAAAAAAAATATATATATATATATATACGAATAAAAAAAAAAGTACCCACCATAAATATATTTTTCCCTTTTTTTTTTTTTGTACTTATTGTTCCCTTCATTTATTTGTCTTTTTTAAATATCTCTTCATATTTACAGAAATTGTATAAATTTATATAATAATTGTGTTTTTTTTTTTTTTTTTCTTTTCTTCTTTTCTTCTTTTTGTACACTATTTATTATTATAATTTTAAATAGAAAAAAAAATAAAGGAAAATATGTCGGGAACTGATGAACCGAGTGCAAAACGGCCACGACGTGAAACGTCTCCTGCCATAACTTTCCCATATGAACTTGATACTTTTCAAAAGGCGAGTATTGACGCACTTGAGGACGGTGATAGCGTTCTCGTCTCTGCGCATACTTCTGCCGGTAAAACTACTGTCGCCCTTTATGCTATTGCTAAGGCATTAAGAGAAAAAAGACGTGTTATTTATACTTCACCTATTAAGGCTTTAAGTAATCAAAAATTCAGAGAATTTTCAGAAAAATTTGATTCTGTTGGACTTATGACAGGAGATACTACTATTAAAACAGAATCAGATTGCCTTGTAATGACAACAGAAATTCTTCGAAGTATGTTATATAGAGGAACAGAAATGCTTCGTGAAGTTGGTTGTGTTGTTTTTGATGAAGTTCATTATATGCGTGATAAATCACGTGGGGTGGTATGGGAGGAAACTATTAGTTTACTTCCTGAAGGATGTCAATATGTTTTTCTTTCTGCAACAATTCCAAATGCACGTGAATTTGCAGATTGGGTAGAAAGTATTCATCCTGGAACCAAAGTTCACGTTATTCATACTGATTACCGTCCTGTACCTCTTCAACATTACTTATATCCTAGTGGAGCTGATGGTATATTTCTTATTGTGGATGAACAAGGAAAATTTCGTGAAGATAATTTTAGACGAGCAATGTCTTCAATGGGAGCAGTAACTTCAGGAAATGGTTCTGGTGAAGGTGGAAGTGGAGGAGGTATGGAGTCATCATTAAATACAAAATCTTCTGCACTTACACGTGGAAAACAAAAGGCAGGTAAAAAAGGAACTCAACCTATTATGGAAATTATTAAACTTGCTATGGACAGAAATATGTATCCTATTATTGCCTTTTCTTTTGCTAAGGCAGAATGTGAACAAAATGCGTTAGCCCTTTCTAAACTTAATTTTAACAGTACAGAAGAGGATGCACTTGTTACAGAAGTATTTAATAATGCAATGGAATGTCTTGCAGAAGATGACAGAACTTTACCAGCTATTGTACATTTACTTCCACTTTTAAAACGTGGAGTTGGTATTCATCATTCTGGATTATTACCTATTTTAAAAGAGGTAGTAGAAATTCTTTTTCAAGCTGGACTTGTAAAAGTTTTATTTTCAACAGAAACTTTCTCTATGGGTCTTAATATGCCTGCTCGTACTGTTGTATTCAGTTCTGTTAAAAAATTTGATGGTGATTCTATTCGTTATTTAACAGGAGGTGAATATATTCAAATGTCAGGTCGTGCTGGTCGTCGTGGATTAGATCGTGTCGGTGTTGTTATTGCAATGGTAGATGAAGCAGTGGAACCAGAAACTTTAAAACAACTTACAGGTGGTGGGGCAGATGTACTTAACAGCAGTTTTCATTTAACATATAATATGGTACTTAATTTACTTCGAGTAGAGGATGTTGACCCAGAGTTTATGATGCGTCGAAGTTTCGCACAATTTCAACGTCTGCGTAATCGTCCAACTCTTGAAAAGAGAGCGGATGCATTAGTTAAACAAATTAATTCTATACATATTGAAAATGAAGATATATTTCGTCAACACATTCTTTGTGAGGAACTTCTTACAACGAAACGTAAACAAATGGGAGATTTTTTAAAACAACCTGTATTTTTAAAACCTTTTACACATTCTGGACGTCTTCTTCGTATTCGTCGTGCTTCGGATGGTGTAGATTTTAATTGGGGAATTTGTCGTGGATTTCATGCAAAATCAACAGAAGCAGATATGAATGATCCTTCAGCATTTGCTGTTGAAGTTGCTGTTATTTGTCGTAAAGCGGATACTTCACAACCCACCAATATGATTCCATGTCATGTTACAGAATATACTACAAGTATTGCAGATCTTTATACTCTAAAATTTGAATTTAGAGATATTGATGCTGTAGCACGATTTCGTGTAAATCTTCCTACAGAACCTGATACAGAGTCTGGTAGGGCACAAATTGTTCAAACACTTTCAAAACTTTATAAACAATATGGAGATGATGTTGCACTTTTAACAAGTGAAGAAATGGGAGTTAATGATGCAAAGTTTGGAAAATTACGTGTTCAAGTTGAAAGATTGGAAGCACAATTAAAAGAAAGTGAATTGGTTAAAAATCCTTCTCAAGAATTAATGGCTTCTTATGAACTTTTTACTCAACGTGCTGCATTAGAAAAAGAGTTAGAAGATATTAATGAAGAACTTAATCAGGTATCACAAGCTATCTTTTCTGAAGAATTAAAAAAAATGATGCGAGTATTACGACGTTTGGATTATATTGATAAAGATAATATTATTCTTCGAAAAGCTCGTGTAGCATGTGAAATTACAACTACCGATGAAAATGAACTTCTTCTTACTGAATTACTTTTTAAAGGTGTACTTAATTCAATGGAAACAGAGATGATTGTGGCCCTTATGTCATGTCTTGTAAATGTTCACCGTACCCCAGATGGATTTTCACTTCCAGAAGAATTTCAACAACCTTTAAGTGAATTAAATGAAATTGTTTCTCGTATCTCAACTGTAAGTGTTGAAAGTGGTATGACGCAGACAAATAAAAGTGTTGAGAAGACAATGCCATCGCTAATGGAAGTTACTTATATGTGGGCAAAAGGAGCTAAATTTGTAGATCTCATGACCAAAACAAATGCCTATGAGGGAGAAATTGTACGAATGATGCGTCGACTTGAGGAACAATTGCGTCAAATGGCTGGAGCTGCACGTTCTCCTGCTATTGGTAGTATTGAATTACATGATAAATTTCTTAAAGGTATTCAATTAATTAAACGGGATATTGTGTTCGCCTCCTCATTATACCTGTAGTTCTTCAATTAAATTACAATTCTTTTTCTTTTTGTTTTCTTTATTTTATATTACCCTTCTTCTATTCCTCAAGATTTTATTTCTCACCACGATTTAATAGTATGGAGGATTGAAACGTATAAATATTCAAGTAATCACCGCTTAAAAAAAAAAAAAAAGAAAAAAAATTCCATTATAGTGTTGAATATCTTTGTAATAATAATTAAAAAAAAAAAAAATATATATATATATATATCTGTAAATAATAATAATAATAACCCCGTTGTTATTATTCTTTTTCTTCATTTACCTTAACGTTATTCTTCTTTTTTTCTTTTTTCTTCTTTCTTAAAACAAAAAAAAAAAAAACACACACACACACAATAATAATAATAAAATTTATTAAGATGCTAAGGTGCTTTAAATGCTGTCTTGGTAAACAACAACATTCCTTTGTAGATGCTGTTAAAGTTTTAGTTTCTAGTGGACCTGGTGGGGATGGAGCTAGTGTTATGTCTCATGAACACGGAAATGAATTTGCAGGACCTGGTGGCGGTAATGGAGGCAATGGTGGAAGTGTTCGATTAAAATGTTCTAATAAATTTACAGATCTTTCACATATTAAAGCATTGGGAAATCAAATCACAGCATCCCCTGGAAGCATTGGCTACGCCCGCACTGCACATGGGAAAAGAGGTAAAGATTTAATTTTACATATTCCTGTTGGAACAGAAGTTGTAGACGTTGACACAAATGAAGTTGTATATGATATTGATGAGGATGGATTAGAGTTAATTCTTTTAGAAGGCGGGCAAGGAGGTAAAGGTAATGCAGCATTTGCAAATAAGTGGAATCACTCCCCGACAGAATCCACTCGGGGTTTACCTGGAAATACAATGTTAGTACAATTTGAATTAAAAACAATTGCTGATGTAGGACTTATTGGGTATCCTAATGCAGGGAAATCATCTTTACTTTCTGCGATTAGTTCAAGTAAACCTATGATTGCCCCATATGTTTTTACAACTTTACGACCTTATGTTGGTGTCATGCATGATCTTTATGGAAATACATGTCGAGTTGCAGATTTACCAGGACTTATTGAAGGTGCGTATGAAAATAGAGGACTTGGGCATCAATTTCTTCGTCATGTTGAGCGAACACAATCGCTAGCATATGTTATTGATATGTCAGATTCCTATACTCCATCAAATATGAAAAAATCACCAGAACCTTGGGAAGTAGTAGAAACATTACAACAAGAACTTGAATATTATTTGCCTGGATTAAGTAAAAGAGCATTAATGATATTTGCGAATAAAATGGACCTTCATAAAGATAGTTGTGGAGTTTTATTAACTGATAAAGTTGAAGAACTAAAAAAGAGAGTAAAATTGCCTGTTTTTCCTATTTCTGCAGCTCTTGGTATAGCTCTAGGTACATCACACGCTCAATCTGGTTTAATGCCAGCATTAAATCTCATGTGTAGTGAAGTATTTCGAAAAAAACAAGAACAAGAAGAGATGCGTCGGGCTCAGTATCGTCAAGAGACATTAATTTTAGATAAAACATTTCGTGCTAAAAATATTGGTGTCTTTAATACATCTACTAGTAGTAATGATAATTATGATAATAGTTTAGAAAAAAATGATATGAATATTATAGAAACTGGAGATGTTTCTTTAGTAGATCAACAACTTGAAGATGCATGTGGTTCTAGTGGATTAGGTGAAAAGTTTGATGGTTATCAAAATGCAAATACGCGAGGTAAATTACATGATTATCGTGATTTAACTATGAAGGGAAGGTATTGGTCACTTACGAGGAAAAATGGTGAGAAGGTTGGAGGTGAAAAGTGGCGTTAAAATTTAAATTAAAAAAAAAAAAAAAATAAATAAATAAAATTGGAAAGGAAAATGAAGGAAGGAGAAAATAATTAAATTAATATAGTTAATTTGTTGTCTCTTGGAGTTTAATTGTGGTATTAATATCAATGTCTTTTATTGTTATTTATTCTGTAAATGTTCTTTTTTCTTTTTGCTCTAAAAGAAGTATATGGAAGTTGAGTTATTACATTTTTTTTTTTTTTAATTATTCTAATTCTGATCTATTATTTGAGTATTTTTGTATGAAACGTATGATTTCCAAGAAAAAAAATATATATGTTCTCAATGAAATAATAAGCGACAAGAAGTAATAATTAAATAATAATAAAAAAACTCTTTTCCCCTATCTTCTCTTCTCAATTTTTTTTTTTTTGCGTTTTAATGCATTTATTTTCCCTTTTCTTCTTTGTTTATGTAAGTATAAATAAAATTAATCAGAACAACAAACAGCAAGCCCCCTTTCCCTCTCCCACCCAATAAATAACTAAATAGACTAAAATACATATCATACATTCTGCAATATATATATATATATATATAAACGAATAAATAAATATAAATAGAAAAAAAAAAAAATAATAATAATAATAATAATAATAATAATAATAATAATGGGTAAACGTGCTCGAGAAGAAGGAGTTGCGGAGTCTTCATTAAATAAATCTCGCTGCCTCACTTATATTCAACAATTATGGGAACAAGACGAACTCCGCATGTTTTGCCACCCCGTTAGTGAAACTGAATTACCCGATTACCGCAAAGTTATTTCAAACCCCATTGACCTCAGCACTATTCGAGCTAATATTGAATCCGATAAATATAAAAATGAATTAGAAATACAAAGTGATGTCGCCCGCATGATTGCAAATGCTATTGAGTATAATTCACCCGGGACTCCATGGCAACAGCAGGCCTTAACATTTCGTCGAAAGTATCGCGAGCTTGCAATAAAGTGTGGGTTACAAGTAGAAGAAGATGCAGAATATATTCCAGCAAAGAATTGCACTGATGATGAGAAAACATTAAGAAAAGCGGAGTTGGCAGGAGTGGAGGATGTAAATAATGTTTTAAAAGAATTAGAGGCGGAGCGGGAGGTGTCATTGGAGGAATTATTGGCAAAATATAAGAGAGATGGGAATAATAATAATAATAGTGAGAATGGAAATATTAGTGAAAGTGATGATGAGGAGGAAGAAGATGAAGAAGAAGATAGTGATGATGAAGAAGAAGAGGAAGATGAAGATGAAGATGAAGAAGAAGATGAAGAAGAAGAAGATGATGATGATGATATCTAGTAAAATGATTTATTTATTTTACAAATAAAGGAGGATATATGATTGAAATAATTCTAGGCTATTGCTCACATCGTATATTTATTTATTTATTTATTTATTTATTTTTCTATTGTATTTCTGTTATTTTATTATTATTATTTTTTTTGTCTCCTTGTGTATTTGCGTTTTGCGTTTCATTTGTTATTATTATTAACATTGATGTATATATATATATATATATATATATATATATGTTTTTTTTTCTTAGTGTCTTCCTCTATTTGTTTTTTTTTTTTCCTTGCCTATTTTTTTTTTTTTTTGTTCTTATTACTAATATTTGATAAGGAGTTTCATTAAGACTATTGTAAAACCCGTAAAAGTAGATAGGGATTCTGAAGTTGAAGATAGAGTAAATATTATTCTTGGTATTAAACAAACAAACAAACTAACAAGCAAAATAATCATGGTTTCTTGTATTTCTTTTTATGCTATTATATTAGTATTATTTGAGATCCCTACAATTCTTCTTCTCACATATGGTTTGTCTCTTACTGAGGTAACACCATGGTTTGATAATTTAGCGTTAATAGAAAGTGAATTATATGGGAAAATGTATACAGCTTTGCTTGTATTATTAGTTATTTCTCGTTGCTTTGCTGCCTATTTACCAGGACATCGACTTATACATTTGTATAATACTTTAGTACATACATTGGAGTTTATATTTTTTATATCACTTGTACTGATGAGAGAGAGTCCAGTGCCTTTTGTGTGTTATTTGTTATTATTATTTATGATATTTAATTGTGGATTATTTGGGTGGAAGGCTTTTAGACTATTAGCGAAACCTGACATGTATATAAGTGAAACAAAAAAGAAGAAATAAAAAAAAAAGAAAGAAAAGAGGAGATGGGAAAAAGGAAAAAAAAATAATAACAAAAACATCACCATATACATTTGTTTATTATTTGCCTAGTTGTGTAAATTTGTTTATTTATTTTATTTTATTTTACTGACAAGCAAAATTGGAAGGAAGTGTAAAAACAAAACAAAACAAAACAAAAAAAAAAAAACATTCAAAAGGTGGAGAAACAAGAGGGAAATATATTTCTAAATACGTTTATTTGTTAATTTGAATTTTTATACATTTCCCTCCTCTATTTCTATTATTTTTTATTATTATTTTAAATATATATATATTTATGTATATATAAAGAATGTAGACACATCATTAGTACTTTATTACTATTTTAACGAAAGAAAAAAGAAAAAAAAAAAGGAAGAGAAATCTATAATAACAGTAACAATAAAGAACATATATATGTTCTTTATTCAAGCATTTTCTCTAGTATTAGCTTTAATATTAGATATTTTCTGTCTTTTTCGTCTCTGCATACTTCAGCTTCCACTTTCAGAGGCTTCTTTATTTTGGTTTGATAAAACATCTGATAGTCCACAGGGCAGTGCATTATTTGCATTATTTCTCACATATCTTGCAATTCCTAAGCTTCTTGTAGTCTATGAACCTTTAAATCGTTGGCTTTTATTATTAACAGCCTTAACGGAGAGTTTGCGTGTGATTGTATTTTCTGTGATATTTAGATATTATGATGGGGCAACGCAAATGAATACAATTGCCCTAACAATATTTGGATATAATGCATGTATATATTGGCGCAGCTGGCATGGAAGTAGGAAAATGTTTTTACGATGGGCAAAGTAAATAAAAGAGAGAAGAATGGGGAAATATATATATATTTATAAATGTATTTCTTTTCTTTTGAAAGAAAGAAGAAAGTAAAGGGAGTGTTCGAAAGAAACAAACAAAAAGAAGAAAAAAAAAAAAAAAAAACTCTTATTATTTGTTTTTATTGTTATTGTATTTTAATTAATTAAATTTATTTCTTTTTTTTAAATGTTTTTTTTTTTTTTTAATACTCTCCCTCCTTATCTCTTCTCACATTATTATTGTTTTTCTTTGCTCTCTTTTCTTAAAAAAATAAAAATAAAAATGAAGAGAGCTAAAACAATATTATTCTAACAGAAAAATAAATAATAATAAAATAAATAATAATAGTACCATTACTATTTGGTTTTTTTTTTATTATTTATTTTTTTAAATATTAAAATCTTTTTTTTTTTTTAATTTACCAAGCGAAGAAGAACAAAATATTAATTTAACAACCAAAAAATATATTATTATTATTATTATTATTATTAATATGTTCACTCGTTTAACCCGTACGTGTGTGCCCAAGAGCGCTGGTGTGCAGAGACGCTTCTTTAATATTCACGAATATCAATCCAAAGCAATTCTTAAAGAAAATGGCTGCAAAACAGAATTTGGAATTGCCTGCAAAAGTATTGCCGAAGTCGAGGCCGCCCTCAGTAAAATAAAAACAGAAAAAAAAGTTGTAAAATCACAAATCCTCGCAGGCGGACGAGGCATGGGCACATTTAAAGATGGATTTAAAGGCGGCGTGCATGTGTGCCATAACGCCGAGGAAGCCCTCGTGAGTGCTAAACAAATGTTAAATAATACTTTAATTACAAAACAAACTGGCCCCAATGGACAAAAGGTAAGTGTGCTTTATATCACAGAAGCTATTACTGGAATTAAACGGGAGTTATATGTGGCATTATTACTTGATCGTAAAACTGCTTCTCCAATGTTTATTGGAAGTGCTGAAGGGGGAATGGGAATTGAAGAATTGGCGCAGAAAAGTCCTGAGAAAATTAAACGCATGCGAATTAATGTGCAAGAGGGTATTAATCATGATCACTGTATTGCATTTGTACAAGAACTTGGATTTACTGGGCCCGCTGCGGAGAATGCCGTGACACAAATTAAAGCATTATATAATATTGGAAAATCAAAAGACTGCACGCAAGTTGAAATTAATCCTCTCGTGGAACTTGAGAATGGTGAGGTGATGTGTATTGATGCAAAACTCTCCTTTGATGATAACGCGGAGTTCCGTCAAAAAGATGTTTTCAGTCTCGCCGATAACACACAAATTGATGCTAAAGAAGTCCTTGCAAAAAAGCATGATTTAAATTATATTGCATTGGATGGAAATGTTGGTTGCCTCGTGAATGGTGCAGGACTTGCAATGGCGACAATGGATTTAATTTCACTAAATGGTGCAAAGCCTGCAAACTTTCTTGATGTTGGGGGTAGTGCTACGAAGGAGCAAATTGAGGCCGCCTTTGAAATTATCACTGGTGACCCCAAAGTGAAAAGTATTCTTGTGAATATATTCGGAGGTATCATGCGCTGTGACGTCATCGCCCAAGGCATCATCGCCGCCTCGCGGCAGCTGCAGGGCAAGAAGAGTGTGCCGGTGGTGGTGCGACTGAGTGGGAGTATGGAGGCGGAGGGGAAGCGCATGCTAAGAGAAAGCGGACTCCCACTACACCCAGCACAAGACTTTGAGGAGGCGGCGAGGATAGCCTCAGAGCTTGCAATGGCGGCGTAATGATTTATTTATTTATTTATTTATTTATTTATTTATATATATATATGTTAAATGTTAAATGTTAAATGTTAAAAAAATTGTTATATATATATATATGTATATGTATATATGTATATGTATATATGTATATATGTATAGGGGAGAGAGAGAGTAGAGGAGGGGGAGGAGGGAGGAGGGATTACTTACAGTGGGATAAACAAATAAGAAAGAACGATAAGAGAGAAGGGCCGAGTTAACAATAAAAAAGATGAAAAAGCGAATGGGGGAAAAAGAAGAAAAGAAAAGAAAAATAAATAAATAAAATGAAAAACTGTTCTTATTTGTGCAGAAATATATATTTATTTCTCTGTGAGTATATATATATATATATATGTTTTTTTTTTTTCGTTTTTTTTGAGTTTTAAAAAAAAAAAAAATAATAATAATAATAATAATAAAAGAAAGAATTTTGAAAAGGGCAAAAAAAAAAAATATATATATATAGCATGCAGGGTCTTATTTCATTTATATTAGTGTAATGAATAACGCACGCATTTCATTTGCCATTTAAGAAAATACGATAAAAAATAAAAAGAAGAAGAACAAAAGAAAAAACAAAAAAAAAAAAAGTGAAAGAAGAGAGTGAAACAAAATAAAATAATTAAAAAAAAAAAAAAAGAAAACAACAACAACAACAAGGAAACATGCATGTTTATACTTTTATTTTTGTTTTGATGGTAGAGGAATAAGTCTCGTGAATGCGTATACTTTTTCTCTTGTTTTTACTTTAAAGAAAGCTTTTGTTAAGGGGAGCTGGGGGAGTAAAGTTCATTTATCTCTCTATTTATCTATGTCTCTCTTTTTTCAGTTGTTTTTCTTTTATTATTATTATTATTATTATTATTATTATTATTATTCACTTGATTTATTTTTTTATTTATTAAAAAAAAAAATAATAAATAAATATATAAGAAAAACTCTTTATTAATCTACAATATTATATAACTTAATTTACTATTTATTATTATTGTTTTATTTTTTTAGCTCTTTCATTTTCTTTATTTTACTAATATTATTTTTAGAAGTTATTGACATTTTTTTTTTTTTTTTGTATAGAAAAAAAGTTTGATAGATAAATAAAATAATAGAATAAATAAAAAATTAAAAGGGAGGCAGGGAAAAATAAATTATATATAGTGATTGAAAAAATTAATTAATTAATTAATACAACAATAATGAATGCTACAATTCACTCCATGCTGGAATATATAAAAGAAAGTCAAAATCCATATATTAAATTAGTAAATAATGCCTTCACAAAGGATTATAAAATAATTCCATTTTATCAAATGGAAGAAATACGTGAGGCAACGTTTCAATCAGAGCAAGCATGTGAAATGATTATTAAAGCTATTACACCAAGATTAGAAATTAATAATAATAATAATAATAATAATAATTCAATTATTATTAATAAATCACTTGCATTACTTCGAATGTTATTTTTAGAAGGTGCTGCTAGTATTCGTATACGCATTGCACAACTTCGAGTACAATTACATTCAATAGCAAATTTACAAAATAATAATTTTAATAATAATAATAATAATAATAATAATAATAATAATAATAATAATAAAGATCTTGCATTAGCATTATTACAAGCCATTGATGGTAATAGTGCCGCCTTAACAACATTTTCTACTTCTTATACTAGTGGAGTTAAAGAAGAAGAAATAAATAATAATAATAATAAAAGTGAATTTAAAAATATGCAAGAACGTGAATTACGATTATATCGAAAGCAATGTCAACAACAAGAAGAAGAAAAAAAGAAATTAACAACAATGATATTATCAACTGAGCGTATATATGGGAGTTTTAATGGAAATCTTTCTCCAGATAAATTAGTAGAACAAATTATAATAAGTCCTAAGAAACGTTTTGCCCCACAAGAATTAGAATCTTTTATATTTGCTGCAATTTCAACAGGAAAATTAACAGAAGTGTGTGCAGAACTTGAAAGGTGTTTAAATGATAATCGACAAACACTACAAAATCGTTTTAAAATATTACTTATCATTGAAGCTCTTGTTTCTTATAATAATAATAATAATAATAATAATAATAATAATAATATGGAGGAAGTATTAGAATATTATCGAAATCATAATATTGGTATTAGAAGACATTTGGAGTTTAATCAAAAAGATAATCCTATAAAAGCAGAAGCTGCTAAGAGTACAGCCCAGCGTATTATGCAAATATTACAAAAAGAAATAAAACAAAAAGAAGAAAAACAACAAATAAATCAAATACAAGAAAAACAAAATATATCAACAGGAATTCCTCAATCCTTTATAACTTCTCAAAAACCCACCGGAATTCAAATAGATGATTTATTTTCAGATTTTACAATTCAACAAACTCCAGTAACTTCTCTTGCACAACAAACTAAACATTCTGTTCCTTTAGATATATTTAGTACTACAAATTCTAATGAGAAAGTATTTATGCCAACACAGATGCCAACTAATAATAATAATAATACAAATAATAATAATAATAGTACAAATAATAATAATAATAATAATAATAATAATAGTGGAATTACAGTTTTATCACAAATACCACCACCACCACCACCACCACCACCACAATTAGAAGAATTATCATGGCAGCAACAAATAGAAAAAGCTCAAAGAAATATGGAAATAATGCAAACAATGATATCTTCGTCTCAAAATCAAATAAATTCTGGTTTACATATAAGAGGAAATGGAAGGGAAGTATGGAATCAACAGCAATATAATAATAATAATAATAATAATACTTCATCTAATTTAGGAAGTAGTAATAGTACACCACAACAAACAAATTTAGTTTCTTCAAATTTAAATAATGAAAAAGAAATAATAAAAAAGAATAATAATAATTCAACATTATCACCAGCATCATCATCATCATTTGTATTTCTTAATTCTTTAAATCTACAACAAACAAATACTTTAACAGATAATGTTGATAAAATGAAATTACTACAAGAACTTCAAGTTCAGATGGAGACCACTAGGAAAATGTTAGAACAACAACAGGCGGCTTTCCTTGCACTTCAAGCAGAAATTCAGAAGAAGTAATGATAAAAAAGAAAAAAAGGAAAAAAAAAAGAAAAAAAAAAATATAATAAACGTTTTATTATTTTTATTATTATTTTCCTTTTGACGTTTATTTTAGTGTTATATATATATATATATATATATGTTTTTTTCATTGCTATATATTTCTTTTTTTTTATAATTTTGCAGAGGGATTCTATTATTTTTCTATTATTTAAATATTTGTAAAATCAACTTAGTTTTTCTTTTTTGTTTGACTACGTTTTTTTCTTCACTTATTTCCATTTTTTTTTTTTTTTTCCCCCCTTCAATATATAAAATAAAAATAAAAAGGGGATTTACAACTTTCATTTATATATTTACTATTTATTATATATTATTATTTTCTTCTTAAAAACTATATTTTTTCTACAATTACTTTAGCACAAGATCTTCTGCAGCAAGGTGTGTGGCGGCAGCACAAAGATATTAAAACAGGCCGAATATATTTTAGTCATTATTTAACTCGTAAAACAGTATGGAACTTAGAGAGTTATCTTAAAAAGAAAGAAGAAAATAATAATAATAATAATAATAATAATATTAAGACATCATTAGATAAAGTATTAAAATCAAAAGAAGAAGTTTTACCAAATCTACTATTTAAACCTAATGTTTCTATACTAATTGCTGATAAAGAGGAGGAAAAAGAAGAAAAAAGGAAACAACAAATTAGTAAAGATATAAATAATCGTTTAATAGAAAATAAAGAATGGGCAGAAAGGGCTTTAATATGGAAAAAATTATCCAATATTAAAAATAATAACTCTGAATTTTATGAAATTAATAAAAATAATTTAACACTTATATCACGAAAAGTAGTTCCACTCTATTGTTTTGGACGTCATGATAATAATATTCCAATTATTGGAGTACTTTCTAAAGATTTTATTATAACAGAAAATTCTATTTGGCTTTTAGGTCCAGGTAATTCTCCTAATAGTTTACGTTTATTTAATTTACAAGAAAAAGGAGAAATTCAATTTTTAATTGAATGGGAAAATGTTATACTTGAACTTGATAAAAGTGGAAAAGTCATATTTGTTTTAATAAATAATGAAATGAATTGTGAACCTTTATTAACTTTTGTATGGTTACCTCCTCTTTTTCCTTATCCTCCTTCATGGGTTTATTTTAGTTGTGAAATGAATAAAATTCATAGTGGAGTTCGTTTAATTCAAAGTAGTGATAATGAAATAGAAGGAAGAATAAGAAGAAGAAGAAAGAAAGAATTAATGGTTAAAACTTTACATGATTTTATTTCTCATTTAGTAAATGATAAATTAAATAATGTACCTTTTTTTTCAATATCTTCTTCTAATTCTATTGATAAGAGGATTGAATCTACATCTTCTAGTTTTTCTAATACATTAACAGAACTATTAATAATGACTAGGGAATCTGTTAGTAAAACAAAAAGTGATAAAGTTATCGATTATTTACTACGTGTACCACATATTTGAATTAGACAATTAAAGTCTGAGAAAAAGAAAAAAAATAAAAAATAAAAAATAAAATAAAATATGTGGTTGTCTAATTTTTTATTTGTTTTGTTTGATATCGAATTGTTCTTACTTAATAATATGTTTTCTCTTTTTTCATTTTTTCATTTTTTCATTTTTTTGCTTTTATTAACCAGTCTCTCTTTTACTGTTATTTATTCTTATATTCTTATATTATTATTTTATTTCTATTCTATATTTTATTTATTTATTTATCTCTAGAGCCGCTGAGTATTATTATTATTAATAATAATAATTATTATTATTATTATAAATGACAACTCTCTACGTGCACGGCTCTGTGGTATGGATTGGCCTTACACTTCTCGTGTATTGGAATTTCTTTACTTTTCTCTTTCAATTCACCATTGCCAGTATTTGGTTTATAGCTGTGGCCGCAATAAGTCAAATGATGAATTATATTTTAAATATAATCGATTGGCTCTGTGGAGTTTCCTCTAGTGATAATTTACATGGAATGCAATTATTAACTTTAGGCACGGCTGTATTTGACTTACGTTTCTTTGGAGCTTTACTTCGAATTATAACTTTAACTTTATTTGCTGGAGCTGGCCCAACTGCAGCTTGGTCTCATGTTTTATTAATTTTAGTTGCAATTAATTGTTGGGCCTCACGTGTAGTACGACACGCCTCACAGCCACCAACACAACATTCATTTAAATATCATTGTGCTGCAATTATTTCTTGTATTTTAGCATTTATTGCGGCGGCATTAGTGTGGGGGTTATGTGTGACGAGTGCAATTACGAATAATAATAATAATAATAATAGTAATAATAATAATAATAATGAAGAAGAAGGAGAGGGAATTGTGTATTATGTAACCACGGTGTGGGCGGCAACACTGGTGGTGCGTTTACTGGAGGCACTTATGTTAAATATATTACATATTGTAAGTGTCTGTCGAGCACGAGCTGGTAATAATAATATTAATAATATTATTAATATTGATGATAATAATAACACTAATAATAATAATAATAATAATAATAATAATATTACAGACTTTGATCCAATGGAGGAGGTAGGCCTTACACTTCGCAGTATTGCCGCCGCCGCTTCCTTTATTGCTGCAATTATATATTGCCCACCTCGTGTTAGCACAATTATGCAATTTACTGTAGTCCGTCGCTTTTATGAGGGAGTTAATGCGGCCTCCATGTTATATAAATTAAATGATGTATTACGTGGGTTTCCTGAAGTATATACTGGGGCCCCTGGGTATTGTGTGATTTGTTTAGAAAATATAAAAGTAGGCGAGGCAGCACGGCGGCTGCGGTGTGGGCATATATTTCATTCAAGATGTTTACGTCGGTGGTTAATGCGAGCTGCGCAGTGCCCATCATGTCGTCATCCTACTAATAATAATAATAATAATAATAATAATAATAATACAGAGGATCCAGGGGTTATTTCATTTGGGTTTGGGTTTGAGCCGCG
Organism: Trypanosoma avium; assembly: GCA_030849755.1. Classification (NCBI taxonomy): domain Eukaryota; phylum Euglenozoa; class Kinetoplastea; order Trypanosomatida; family Trypanosomatidae; genus Trypanosoma; species Trypanosoma avium. The sequence goes on along the minus strand of JASANY010000876.1, from coordinate 23,840 downwards.
GCGGGGAGGGCATGGGTGGGGGCAGCAGGTATCAAATATAAATAATAATAATAATAATAATAATAATAATAATAATAATAATAATAATAATATTAATACACACGATGCTGGGGTGCAGACTACATTTGAGTTAGAGTACACTGCACGGCCCACAACATTTCAAGGCTCCCTGCGCCCACTCACGCGGCATATAAATACAACAGAAGAGAATATAAGTTTTGTTGGTGGTAATAATAATAATAATAATAATAATAATAATAATAATAGTAATAATATTAGTAACAGTAGAACAATTGCGTTGGGGATGCGGCAGGGAGTGCATTTACCATTACAGAGATGTGTTGAGGCAAGATTGCCACATGTAACAAAATCAACAATAATAGAAGAAGAAGAAAAGGAAAAAGAAGAAAAACAAAAACATGAAGAAGAAGAAAGAGTAATATTAGAAACTCAAAAATCAGAATTAGAGGAAACAGAAGAAAATAAAGAGGGTCCCGATGAGTTTGCTGATAACCCTATCGGACTGAAAATAAATAAAAGACATATGAAGCGGAAAAGAAAGAACAATGAAAATAGTAACGATTATACAAGTGGGAGAAGTAAATTACGTAAAAAAATGAGAAAGGAAGAGGACGAAAACGAGTATTAAGTGATTAGGATATATATATATATATATATATATGCATATATGTTTTTTTTTTTTTCTATTTTATCACTTTATTATTTGTTATTATTTATATATATATATATTTTTTTTTTTTTCTGTTTTTCTCATTTGTTTTTTTTTAGGGGGGAAATATTCTTTTAATCTCTCCTCCGAAATGTTTACTCCCTTTGCTCTTGAAAGCATTATAATTTTGAATTGAATTCTTTTCCTCCACATAATACAACAACAGAAAAAAAAAAAAAACAACAACAAGAAGCAAATAAACATAAACAACAGGTTGGGTACTTTATTACCCTTCAATTTTTTCTTTCTATTTTCCTTGTTCTATTATTATTTATCCAATTTTCTTCTCCCCCTTATTTTTATCTCTATTTCACCAGATATATTTACACTTATTATTGCATTAGCTAAGGACTTCAATAATAATAATAATAGTAATAATATTGTTTTTGCCCTTTACACTGTTTACTAGTATTATAATAATTAATTAATAATTAATTAATTAATTAATAATTATGCTGCGGCACTCCAAAGAAGAGCAGCGGATGTGTCGAAAGTTGCCTGGTGTTTACTTTGGTTACGTCTGTGAGCAGCATGACGGGCGTTGTGTTATTTGTGATTTACAATTCGATGAAATACTCCCAACAATGCGTGAGGTGCATATTTGTGAGGACTGTGGCTTTGGCAAGGAAGGAGAGGAGCGGTGTGTGATGTGTAACTCGGGTAAAACAACAGAAGTTGCATTTTATTGTCAATATTGTGTAGCGCTAGAGAAAGACAGAGATGGCTGCCCACGGGTGTTAAATCAAAGTAGACATCAACGCATGACAGCTGTGCGTAGTCGATAATAATAATAATAATTATTATATTGTTATTATTATTATTATTATTATTATTATTTTTTTTTTTTTTTGGCAGTGATAACAATAATTAATTGTAATAAATGGAGGAGTGAAGGGGTGTGAAGTAAAAAAAAAAAAAAAGAGAAAGTTGCCTACTATATATTTTTTTAAAAAATAAAATTATTATTTCTTCTTTTTTTTTTTTTGCCTTGAAGAGGGTAAGCTAATACTTATAATAATAATAATAATATTATTCTTGTTTTTATTATTGTATTTTTTTCTCTTGTATAAATATATTTATTCTTTCACTATTTTTCTTAATATTATTTTATTATTATAATAGTACATTACACACCCCCTCAAAAAACAAAAAAAAAAAACAAAATATAGGAGATTCTTTTACTATTATTACTTATTATTAATTATTATTAATTATTAAAAAAAAAAAAAAAAAAAAATACTCACACATTTTCAGCGCATTACACATTATGCACTCTTTACTGCGATCACAATCACTAAAACAACAACACGCCTCACTTATCACAACACTTCAAACTCCAAAACGTCTCTTTACAAATACACACTTATTATTAGGAATAGAACAATTACAAGATATTCCAACTTCTACAACTCGTAAACCCACTGGACTTCACAGGGGCCCTGGTAAACGTCAAACCTCCCCACGTGAGGCGGCGCAATATCAATTTATTAAAAAGTGGGAATTACAAATGCGGGAAAGCTGGGATGCTTTAGAAGCTTTTAAAGGATTACCAAAACCAAAAAAACAATTTGGAAATGAGGCGGCAGAAGTTATTTGGCCTTATGCATTATTATTAGAGCGAGTGGTGAAAGTGCATCCGTTTACAAAATCAATTTATGTATATTATGGGCAAAAGCAAAGTACACATGAAGGGAAATTGGCAACGGAAACTGCAAAACGATTTGCTCGGGAGTTTCTTATTCCAATTACGTTTCATAACTCACAAGTATATGTTGAAACAGAAATGTTATTAGAATATAATGAAACTCCATGGATTGTCATTCACTGTTTAGATGGGACTCAACGTATTATACCTGTTTGTCCTCAAAAAGAAAAAGAAGAAGAAAATAATAATAATAATAATATTTTGCTAGAGTTTGCCGTTTCACAATTATTAGGAAATGTTGTGAAAGCATGTGAAGAGTTAGGTAAAGCTGTAACTAATCCAAAATCCACCACGCGTATTTTAAATGAACGCCCATTACAAAATCAATATATTCGTATTGATTATCAATGGTTTGGTGATACTCCAGATGAACGGGCAAGTCATTTAGTAAAGTGGGACTTTGACCCAATAGTAGCAGAGCCAATATTAAAAAGTAGAACTCGTCATGTGTTAGATTGGATAAATTATGATGGAAATTTACCAAATCACAACTCCGTGCGTATTAACGCGCGCAGAGAAAAAGCACGAATGCAAACACCACGAGTTGTAAGTGGGCCTAAAACATTTTTTAATTCCGCTGGTTCTCGTGCTAATGCACGTAGTTCACGTTTCGGTGGTCAAACAGCAGTAGGAAAATAAAATAAAATAAAATAAAATAAATTTGTTTATTGTTTTGATTGTGTGTCTGTGTGTGTATATGGAGGAGAAATTTTTCTTTCTTTCTTTTTTTTTTTTTTTCCTTTTTTCTATATTATTATTTGAACCTATGTTGATTTATTTCAATTTTATGGAATATTAAAAATAGTATATAAATAACTAAAAAAAAAAAAAATAAATAGACTTTTCTTTTCTTTTGCTTCATTTTTATTTTATATTATATTATTAAAAAAAGAATAGATATTATTATTATTATAGTTATGGAGGATGACAGTAATTCACCTCATGATACAGATTTAGAAATCGCCTCACGTGATAATGCAGCTCGAGAAAGAGGATTACGCAATGAAGCTTATAGAGAAGCAATTAGTGAAATTGCTGGTCAAGTATATGGAGCTGTATATACAAAAGTATTTCAAGAATCTTTACAAATACATCGAAATGAATGGAATAATATGACAACAGCTACTGAAAGTCGTGACTGATTTTATTAGTAACTTTATTAATATATATATTATTTATTTAGTGGGAGAGAAAAATAAATTATTATTATTATTATTATTAAAAGAGTTTTATTATTACTTATTATCTGATATTATTTTTTTTCTTATTTAATTTAATTTGATTTGATTTGATTTTTTTTTTTTTTTTTTTTCCTCCTTCTCATTTAGTTTTTTTAAATAGATGATAGCTCATATTGAAGTCTCCGCTATTGATTTCTTACTTCATGAAGGCATTATGTTATATAATTTTCAAGTATGCTTCGGTAAAAACGCCTCTTGGGTTGTGAGTAAATCATATGAAGATTTTGTAGAATTACATATATTATTAGAAAAACATTATGGAGCTATTGGACTCCCATATTTAACAGGACAAGTACGTCCATGGGCACGAAATACAAATGCAACAGCAATAAAAAGACTTCCTAAATTAGAAAATTATTTAAATGAAGCATTAACTTCCTCACCTTATTGGTCTCCACGATTATATGATATTTCAATTTCAAATCCAGATAATAAGAAAGAATCTGTGAGTATTAATAAATTTCTTTATGTGTTTCTTGATGTACAGGAACATACTAGGAGTATTGTACCAACAGAAGAAGAAGTAGAAGAAGAAGAAGAAGAAAAATATATAAAAGATTTAAAAGGAGATTTTATGATAACGAATAGTAATACAAATACGAGTAGTAATAATAGTAGTAGTCCAATTAAAACATCCATATCGTGTTCTCCTAATTCAAAACTTAAATCAATATTGACTAAAGAAACAGAAGGATTATCATTAAATTCTAAATTAAAATCAACACCAGTAACAACAACAATAATAACAACAATAACAGATACAACAGATTCGGGATTAACTTCTTCTTCTCCTCCTCCTATTACTTCTTCTTTAAATATTGAAAATTCTAATAAGTTAAATTCAACATCATTATCTTCTTCAAATCAATTGCCATTACAAACATTAGATTCAACAACAACTCTTGAAGCTCGATTACATTCTATTATAAAAAAAAGTCCTCGTCATGACTCTGAAGAATTAGCTCTAGCTGCTTCCGCCTCTACTATTACAACACAAATTTTATTAAATATAAAAGAATTTAGTATTCTTGAAAGAGATCATATTAAATATTTTCTACATGTTTCTCTATGTGGTCATCACTGGGTAGTTACAAAACGATATAAACAATTTCGTGAATTACATAATAATCTTATACATTTATATGGAGAATCTAATATTCCACTACTTTCGCATGGAATTGTACCAACGTGGCGTCGACTTACAATAGAAACTGGAGAAACTCGACGTAAATATTTAAATCAATATTTGCAAGAAATTGTAATAAATATTGATAACTGGGAACCTAAAGGGTTATTAGCAAATTTTGATTTATCACGAAAAACTGTTCGAGGTGATTTCACACGTTTTACAGTTTATGTAAATCAAATACTTTTTGATTTTCTTGATTTTGCTTCACATATAAATGCTTTAAGTGGAGAAGCTGCGGCGAAGGTTGTTGTAAATCAACGAGCGACATTATCAGAATCTGTTAAAATGGCATATGATAAACGAACTTTACAAGAAAAACGTCTTCGCATGCGTGAAAATATTATAAATAATTCTAAACGTTTACGAAAACTTAGTGAAGAAGTTTTAAATTCTTTATTAAATCGTATGAAGTTATTAGAAGATGATCGTGATATTGTATGTATGTTTAAACGACTTTTATATACTGGAGAAGTTGATATGGATTTACATTCTTCCTTTGCGGATGTTGTTGTTGATGACGCAAAGGAGAATAATAATAATAATAATAATAATAATAATAATAATAATAATGACAGTAATTATAATGAAAATAATAATAATAATGATAAAATAGATGTAAAAAATGCTGTTATAGGGTTAACTGCAAAACAGTTAGCAAATATAACAGAACGCTTGTTTTTTAACGATACTAAATTAGAAACTATTCGAATTTTTGCTGGTGTTCTTATTGATGCGGATGATTTACAAGATGTTTTTGATACTTTATGGTTTGGATGGGAAGAGGCGCGTACTGAAGTTGAACAAATACTTTCAAAGAAATAAATAAATAAATAAATAAATATATATATTTTTTTTCCATTCTCTGTATAACTATTATTATTATTATTTATTTATTTATTTTTTTGTTTTGCATTCTTTTTCTCTCTTTTTCTCTTTAGTGACAGTACAAAGTGAACTAATAATATTTTTATTTCTTTTGTCCCCCCGCCTAAATCTCTTTCTCATAATCTCCTTTATTTTTTCCCCCTTGTATATATATATATATATGTATATATATATTATTTATTTTTTTATACATAAATGTTTTTCTATATTTATTCCTTTTTTTTTTTTTTTTAAACTCCTATTATAGACTGTTAATATAAATGCCTTTTTCAATAAGAAGAGATAATGAAATTTCTCAATGGATTCAATACGCGATACAATTTTTACAGAATAAAAATAATAATAACAATAAATTAAATAGAGAAGGTGTGTGCTACGCAGATATTATTGATTTTATGCAATATATTCCCCCACCACCTTCTACTTTACATTCTATGTGGGAGCAACGTATTTGGAAATTACAAGATGAACCAATAGCTCTTTATTGTTTACGTTGTTTAGCTGCTAGTATATGTAAAGAAAATGGTGAAATAAATTATGGTAATATAAAAAACAATAATTCTTTATTTTTAATAAATGCACAACCATCTGTTCCTTTTCCATATTTATCTTTAAATAGTAATAATAATATTAATAATAAAACAACAAAAGGTCTTTCTAATGAAATTCAAAGACACCTTATACGTATTGTAGCTCTACGCCTTTTACCAAGTAATACAGATATTATTCAACTTGGTTGGTCTCCAGCTATAACAAAAACAAGAAGAAGAAATAATAATAATTTACCGATTGAAAATTATAATGAAGAATCTTTAAACCCATTATATTCTAGTCGAACACATGTTGTAATTCAACTTTCTTCTGGTCGACGTTATTCTGCTTGGGCGTATGGAAATATTAAAAATAAACTTCGTCTAGGCTCTGTATTAAGTGCTATTCTTTATATAAGTCATACAGAAGATAATAATATAGCCTATGTTATTCATAATGTAAGAGAACTCACAGCAAGTGATGATGCCGCAGAAATTACAAATAATAATAATAATAATAATAATAATAATTATAATTATAATTATTCTACAATAAGTGAAAATATCAATAATTCCCATATCCCATTTCCAATATCCTCTACATCCAATAATTCCTTCACATTTCAGCAATATGTAAATGCCTTTGCTCCAGAAATTGCAGGACAAAGGATGTGTAAATCTCTTTTATTATTAGTTGCAATGCACACCATATATCGTGCCTTACGTTGTAGGAGTCGCCCACCAATTCATTTACTTCTCTTAGGAGCCTCACGCTCTGGAAAATCCGCATTACTTCGAATGTTTTTAAATATATTAGGTTCTCATGCAACTTTAATTGGGCCACATGTTGTACATGGAAAACAAAGATCAATATCTTTTTCTCAAGCAATAATAGCAACACAACCACATATTCGTCAACAATTATTATTAGGTGGGGCGATATCAACATTTGATGCAATTGTAATGGATGAGCTTTCGGGAGGAAATAATTGTGTAAGTCATATAGAAGGAATTATATCCGGTATATCTCCTATAAATATGAGTGGAGGTAATATAAATACTAGTAATATTGGTAATAATAATAATAATAGTATTAATGTTGGAAGTATAATAAATTCATTACGTGGTCACACTGTAAAAACTCAAATACAATTAACAGCTTCTGCTAATGATGATCTTTTAACTGCTGCTAGTATTGTGCCTCTTTTTTCAATTGTAACTCGAACAACTGCACAACTTTCACTTCACAGTACAGCTTCTATTAGTGAAGGAATTATTGCCGCCTCCGTAGCTCGCTCCCAATCATTATCATCATCTATGACAATTTCACGTTCTAATTCATTATGTGAATCAAGCCCACGAATATCAGATAATTCAATTTCTATTCAAACATTAAATAATACTTTACTGCGTGAAATTGTTATGAAAGCTCCATCACCATTAAAACTTGAATCTTCTATTCCAATTGGACTATTTACACGATTTTATTTACGATGTATAAGTGAACACTCTCAATGTAATAATAGTGAAATTAGTACTACTCCATTAGCTTCAAGACTTGCAATTTTATGGGAACTTAACTTAGCGCGTCTTATTTTTGAAAGTAATAATACAGGAATAAGAGGAATTGATAATATTGTTCAATGGAATGAAACTCTTGCAGAGGAAGTTTGGGAATTTTATAAACATCATCTTTGGGCTGTAGATGCTGCAGTATCAGCTACTACTACTACTACTACTACTACTACTACTACTACTAATATTAATAATAATAATAATAATAATAATAATAATCCAATAAATTCAACAGGAGGAGCTAATGAAGAATTTAATATACAATATACACCCTCTGTTGCAGCGGCTTTTCCAACTAGTAGAGGTGGTGTAAAAGGGAAAAAAATGAGTAAAAAAGCTCTATGTCTATCATTACTAAAAATGATGACAAGAGAGCAACAAAGATATAATACAGATAGTGTATCAGAAGGAACTGTAAGAAATTTATTTGAGCAATTAGGTGGAGAAAATATAACAGGACAATCTTTTAACTCTGTAATTCAACAATTATTAGATGCCGCATTAATTATTCGGCGCTTAAACGCCTATGCTGTTGTTGGTGAAGCTTAAGTTTATTTTATTATTATTATTTTTTTTTGTTTTTTCATCACAATTCTTTATTAATTATTTTTTCTTTTTTTTTCCCACTCTTATTGATACAGAAACTATAATTGTTCTTTTTTCTCTTTTTTTCTTTTTTTCTTTTTTATTTTTTCTTTCTGTGTTTGTGAGTACTTGATTTCATGGATTATTTCTTCAGACGGTTATTATTATTATTATTTTAATTTTATAATTTAAAATCTAGTTTTTTTTGGTTTTTTGGGGGTATATATATTTTTTTTTCTTATAATTTGTTATTTCTTATTAAAACAATATATATATATATATATATATATATAATTCCTTTATGTATTTTTGTCATATATTTATCTATATTATTTATTTATTATTTTTTCATATATATATATATATATATTTTTTTTTTTAAATATTTCTTTAATAATATTAGTAGCACATAATGTCTCTTCAGTTACAAGGTGATGAAGAGGAGCAGGAGTATCATTTATTATTAAATAATCATCCTGATGTAATATTACCAATGTCAGAAACCGCCTCTCAGGCACTTCATGAATCAACAAAAGTTACTCTAACATTTAAAAATATAACATATTCTACTTATGGTGATAAAGGAGTTTTACGAGATATTTTAAATAATATTTCTGGTTATGTACGTAGTGGTGAATTACTTGCTATTTTAGGTCCATCAGGTGCAGGTAAGTCAACATTACTTGATATTCTTGCCCAAAGGCCAAAAAGTGGAAAAGTTAAGGGTGAAGTATTATTAAATGGAAAATCTATTGATAAAAGTGCATTTCGTCGTATTAGTGCCTATGTTCAGCAAGAAGATCTTTTACAAAGTTATTTAACCGTTCGAGAAAGTATATATTACGCAGCCCAATTACGAACTCCTCCTACAATAACAAAACAACAACTTCAAGATCGTACCCAACGTATTATGTCTTTACTTCGTATTGATAATGTAAAAGATGCAAAAATTGGTTCCGAATTCGTACGAGGCATTAGCGGAGGCGAAAAAAAACGTTGCGCTATTGCCATTGAATTTGTTTCCTCTCCTTCTTTATTATTTCTTGATGAACCCACCACAGGACTTGATACATTCACAGCTTTACATTTATTAACAATTTTAAAAGATCTCGCAGCGGCTGGGGTGGCAGTTATTTTCTCTATTCATCAACCTAGGAGTAGTATATTTACTTTATTTGATCAAGTGTTATTATTAACAGGACAAGGAGAAGAGGCGTACTTTGGCCCAGCCCAGGAAGCTATGAATTTCTTAGCCCGCGTTGGAATTATTCCAAATTTGCCTGAAAATCCAGCAGATTTTTTAATTGACGCCGTTGCTACAAATGAAGAAATTGCGGAAATTGAAAATGAAGAATGGGCACGGCGGTATCATATTACTCCAATGCAAACTGGAACCACCATCGCCGCCGTATTTCGTACACAATTATTAGAAGAAGTAGAAAAAGAAATTAATACAATGAATGATAGTTTACAAAAAAATTGTGAGGAAGGTGAATTATATTCTATGCATTCACCATATTTTCGGGGAATTTTTACACAAATTCGTGTGGTGGCAACACGAGCTCTATTAAATAAAATTCGTGATCCTATTGCAACTTTTGTTATGATTGTAGCGGCTATATTTTTTGCTGTACTTATTGGTTCTGTTTATTTTCATTTAGGACTTGAACCAGAATCAATACGAAATCGTATGGGTGTATTATTTTTTGTTATTATGAATACTGCTTTTTCTAGTCTTGGAAGTTTAAGTGTACTTATGGTGGATCGTGCTATATTTATTAGAGAACATCGTAATGGAATGTATCGATCTTCTGCATATTTTATAGGAAAAATTATTCAAGATGTACCTTTAAGTGTATTAACAAATCTTGTATTTGATACAGTTGTATACTTTATGGTAGGATTACAACCTCGTGTTGATAAATTCTTTTGTTTTTATCTTGTTTGTACCATAACAATGTTAAATAGTTATAGTTTATGTCTCTTTATATCAAATTTATCTAAAAATATGCAAGTCGCAAATATTATAGCACCATTAGTACTTGTATTATATTTATTACCTTCAGGAGGTATTTTAATGAATGTTGATAGCTTGCCAATTATTTGGCGTTGGATGAAATATGTATCATTTGTACGATATGGTTTAGCAGCATTAGTTGTAAATGAATTTGAAGGTCTTTCTTTTAATTGCCCTCCTGATACTCCAATGTGTGTACGTGATGGTACTACCTACGCAGCATCAGAAGGATTTTTGGTAAATGAATTTTGGCAATATGTTGGAGCTAGTACTGGTAGTATATGTGTTTATATGATTCTTGCTTACATTGCCTTAGTATTACTTCGTACAAGTGAGGGTAAATAAGTAAAACAAGAAAAGAAAAAGATTATATTTGTTTAGAAGTTGTGGTGGGAGTTCAATAGAGTGAGGAGGGAGAGAGAGAGAGAGAGAGAGAGAGAGATAAAGAAAGAGAGAATGATTCTTAATCCTATCGGTTCTTCATATGAATTTTTAAGCGTCATATGGGTTTTTTTTTTTTTGTACGTGTTTCTCTTTCTGTTATTATTATTTATTTTTTTTCGTTCCGAACCATCTTCCATTTTATTTTATTTTAACGCATACGCATTCACAAACAATCTATCTACCTTAATAATAATAATAATAATAATAATAATAATAAAACGTCGTTCTGTAGTACATATGTTTATTTTTTTTTTTTTTTCTTTTTGCTCTTGTCTCTCTTTATCTTAACGTTTTTTTATTATTATTTATCAGCGTGTGAGTGAGTCATTTCACTATATTTCTCTCTCTTTTTTTTTTTTTTTTAATTTTGTGAAATCTTTCCTACCCTTGTTAGTTGTGGGGGGAAATTCTGTACGAAACCACAAAATATTGATATTTATTCTTCTACTCTATTTTTTGAAAAGGAGGAGAAAAATGTTTTTACCCTTGAAGCTACTTACTACCTTGTTTATTTAATTTTTGCTACTATATAATTTTTTTTTTTTGTTTTGTTTTTGAATCAACTATAAAACACATTATTACAATTACCAATAATATATAAATTTAAAATACAGTTATAGTTGCTGCTTAATGTCAATTATTGCAGGCACCCGAGAGCAGCGGAGACGCAAACTTGGAATTGATAGTGTTGGACGTGTGGTATGGCGGGATTGGGAACCAGAAAATGAATATATTCGAAAAATACGAATTCGTAATATTGACACTCGAGCCCAAACGATTCAATACAAACTTCCAATTCGAAAAGAAACCTTTTTCATGAACTATCCTGATCCTGTAACTCTCTCTAGTGGAATGTGTTTTGATCTTGAAGTTCGATTTCGCCCCACACACTTAATAGAAATTCGAGATATGATTGAAGTATTAATCGTGGGCCGTGGAAGTTATATAATAGAGTTAGAGTGTCAAACCCCATTCGCACAATTAGAAATAGCAGCGCAGCATGACTTTGCCCACGTCGCCGCCGGCCGCAGCGCAAGTTATTTAATGCCGTTAAAAAATATTGGAAATGTTTCAGTAGAATTTTATTGGGAGCTCCCGGCTCCATTTAAAGTAGAGCCCCGCACTGGAGTATTAACACCTGGCCAATCTTTACAAATTTGTTTTACTTTTACTCCACTTGAGGCATGTGCTCTTATTGCACAAGCTGTGTGTAAAATGTGTGACACCGATGCCCACCTTGCTAGCGTGCGACTTTCAGGAATTGGAAAATATCCTTTTATTCGTTCAATAAATAAATTAAAAGAAATTCGACTTGACTTTGGTCGCCTCCTCACCTCCACCACACGAAGTATAGAGTTTAGTGTGGAAAATCCTTCCATGGTGGAGGCGGCGTTTTCAATTGTAAAATCATCAACAATAATATCATCATCAGGAAATGAAAATAATTCAGTTTCACCTAATCATGGTGGAAGTTTATCTCCTTTTACAATTACGCCTAATAGTGGGGTGATTGCTCGAGGTGAAGTTCAGAAATTTAAAGCTACATTTACACCTACTTTAAGTGGTGCAATGCATCTTGAAACATTTCGTATTATGGCTCTGGCTGGTAATACAATTTCAGTACAATTACATGGTGTGGCAGCAGCTCCTGTTGTTCGCCTCTCAACACGTACAATAAATTTTGGTGATGTAAAGATGGATTCAAATATGGAGCGATCAAATGCACGTCAACGTTACTTCTTTATTAAAAATATTTCTGAAATACCTTTGGATTTTTATTGTATGGCAACATCTCCTGGAGCAATTTTTGTAGTAGAACCTACATCAGGTGAAATTCCTGCAAATAGTAGTATTCGAGTGAAAGTAGAATTTTCTCCAATACATCCAATAAATTATATGAAAAGACTTTTAATTCTTGTAAAACATGCAGATAGTTTACTTTATGTTGATTTATTCGGATCTGCTTATGATAATGTTATACGTCCTTTACCTTTTGGAGTTAAAGAAGTTGAAGCATTTTTTCTACGTCATGAATATGGTCTAGGTGGGGCAGAACCAAAAGATATTTTTGCAATTACAGAAGCTTTAAATAATGGTAGAAGTTATGAAGAAATTTCTCATTTATTATTAACTGAAGAAGCAGAATTACAACATCAACAATCAAAATACAGTAACTCTCTTAAAAAACGTAAAGGAAAATTAGATTTATCATATATAAATTTACCTTTTTCTGTAAATGCACCTTTTTATATGAATGTAGGTGTGTTATTATTTCGTGATGAAAATCCTGAATCTCAACGTGTTACAATATATAATAAAACTAATACCCTTGCAACAGCATATTGGTGTATTCCAAGTAATTCTGCATTTTGTGTAACACCAATTCAAGAAGATATACCACCACTTTCAAGTTTTACATTTACAGTAATGATGCTTGGAAATATAATTTCTCCTTTATCGGATCATTTTCTTGAATGTTATGTAAATTATAAACAAATGCGTTCATTTCGACTTGTAGAGGAAGGAGCTTTTACACCTCCTCACTGTTTTACTCTTTGTTGTCAGCGTGAATTAAAAAGTGATCCAGCTGAGGCAGGTACAATTGTACCACTTATAAAAGCTCCTAATTCTTTAGTATTTCCTGCCTGTCGCTGCGGTGATACAACGCATGCAATTCTTGAAATTGAAAATTGTGGTGGTGTGGCAGTGATGTTTAATATAAATATTCATGTAGAAAGTATAGGTTCAATAGAGACAATAAATTATAGTGAAAAATTAAATCCACCAATTTTTTCTTGTAATCCAATAAGTAGTATTATTCCACCACATCAACGTTTTCCTGTTTTACTCTCTATTCAACCAATAAATCCTGCAGAATTTCAAGGTTGGGTAAAAATAACTTTAAATAATAGTAGAGAAGATGAAATAAAGGTTCCTTTACGAGGTGAAAGTTTTTTACCTGAACTTATTATTGGAGATAGTTCTATGATTGTTTTACGTCCTACATGTGTAACAGGTGAAGCAAGAAGAGAATTAAAAATTTCTAATCCTACATGTTTTCCAATTACATTTGATGTATTTCCATCACCAGAGATTATCACTGCTGTACAAGTTGAACCTTCATCAGGTATTGTAGGTGCAGGTCAAGAAATGGAATTAAATATAATTTTTACTCCAACTGAAGCAGGAATGTATGAAGGACATTTAAATTTTTTAATTTCTGATAGTGAAAAAGAACAAAATATGGAAGAAAAAAAACTTTTATCTTGTCCATGTATGGGTGAAGGTAGATATGCTGTAGTTGAAGTAGAACCTGTAATGATGGAATATGAAGGACCTGCTTTACAAACCAAAACTTTTGAATGGACTATATATAATAGTAGTATTTGTGATATTTCTTATGAGGTACGTTGGTTATCTAAAAATAATATAAAAAATTGGCAAGAACATGAATTACCTCCTGTACAAGTAAATAATAAATCTGGAACTTTAGCAGCACGTTCTCATACTGTAATTCTTGTTACATTAAGACCACAAGCAGGAATTTCAGAATTTATTTTATATACACTTGTTGGTGGAGCTGGAACTAATAGTAATTTAATATTAAGTAAAATTCCAGAACCTAATGATTTAAATGAAGTTCGACAACATCCACATTGTGAAGTATGGTTAAAAGGTACACGTCCTGCAGTTCAAATTACAGATGTACGTTCATTACAGCAATATCGTTCTCAGTTATGGTGTCAACTTGGTATTAATAATATTAATAAAATACTTGCTACTCCTGTACAAAAGAATGATGTAGAAAGTGATTCATTTGCTTTTCCACAATATGTACAAGGTCTTGAACCTATTTTTATGGATCTTGGTGTTGGTAGTATTCTTCATGAAAATAAAGAAATATTACTTTATGTAGAAAATGCTGGATCTTGTCCTGCTTCATTCCGATTTTGGTACCCTACAGAACATGAAGGAGGAAATGAAACTTGGTTTATAGAAGATGAAGAATTACAAGATATACAAAATATACTCTCTGAAGGTTTAATGGAAATATCACCTAAGGAAGGAAATATACCAGTTGGTTCACATAAAATTATTACTATTAAATATCGTCATCATATAATTGGAACTCATTCTTTACCTGTATTATTACGTCTTGATAAAGGAAAGAAAGTATTATTAATGTTAGAAGGTCGTACAGTTACTCTTGATGCAAATGCATTAGCTTTTCATCATCCTTCTATGTATCATTTACATCCTGTAGCTCTTGGAGATTTAGAACCTCCATTACAAACTACAATAATTGAAAATACAGCATCACAAGATGTAGAATATATTGTACAAGAAGATTTATTACAAAAATTAGCAGAAAATAATTGTGGTTTCCCTGTATTTCAATGTTTAAATCCTACTGGAATAATTCCTGCTGGTCGTTCTATACAATTAAATTGGTATTTTAGACCATTAGAAGCACGTGTATATCATATAGATGTATTAATACGTACATTAGAAGGTGAAGAATATAATATACAATTTACTGGTACTGGTTATCATCCAAAAAAGATTTTACCAGATGTAGCATGTAATATAATAAATGATGCTTTTTTACCTATTCCAATTTCACCTACACTTTATTTCCCTTTAGAATTATGTCCTATTTCTCTTTCTATGGATGTAATGCGTATTGGAGCTGCTCCATGTTTTTCATTACATCGACGTATTTGTTATATAGAGAATAAACATCATTTTCATACGTATTCCTTTATATGGAGCACAGAATTATATCCAGGAAGTTCTAAATTAACAGTTATACCATCTAGTGGAGTAATTACACCAGGTCAAAGAATACGATGTCTTCTTTCACTTCATTGTGGTAGTTTAAGTCAAATTTTAGAAACATCCGTGTTTTGTCATATTCGTAATGAGACAATTTCTACTACAAATAGTCGAAAACCTCAGGTTGGTGAATCAGGTTTAAAGAAAAAAATTAAATTAGCTGATGGTGAGAAAAAAAGTGATGATAATAATAATGAAGAATATGAAAATGAAGAAGATGATGATGATGAAACTGCTTTAAATAATGATCCATTACTAGATGCTAAACTACCATCTAAACATGGTTTTCAGAGAACTACATGTACTAAATTACAATCATTGGGTTCTAATAAAAAAAGTTTACCTCTTACTAGTATTTCATCAGAGCATCAAAATCTTCGTATAGTAACAAATACACTTGGTGAGTCTTATTCAGCAGCTTTACGAGAGAGAAATTATGAACAAGGACCTGTATTAGAGCATTCATTAGAAGTATTAATACAAGCACGAGTTATGAGTATGGAAAGTTATGAAGCACTCTTTGGAAAACGGGCTATGCGACAGATGTATTTCCCTACACTTTGGCAAAATTATGTAGAACCTGCAGGTATTACTACTATAGATAATATTCAAAAACCTCCAAGTATTGCATCTAAATTATATTCACATAAAGAGGTGGGTGTAGCGTTAAAAGTGTTGGATGGATTATTACGTGCTGTTATTACAAAGCCTCAGGTTCGTGCAGCATTTACTGAACCTATCAGTGAAGATATTCCATATTATAGAGAAATGGTTATTTTTGCTAGACCTGATTCTTCTGCCTTAATTTCAGGACAAACAATACCTACAACAATGAGTACAACTATTGCTGCTATCAATAATAATAATGATGATAATAATAATAATAATAATAATAATAATAATATCATGAAACAAAGTATATTATCAGAAGGGACACAGGTTACAAAGAGACCATTTACATCACCACAACAAGGAATAACTGGATTATCAACATCAGTAATGAATAAATTAGGTTCAAATTGTATGATGCGGCGTGTTGGACCTGCAGTAAATATGGTAGAAGAATTACTAACAGATGTTACTTTAAGTGCTCTTAGTAGTGTCATGGAAGAGCTACGCCTTACCACTAAACCGAATGTAAAGAAAATGAAAAATTAAAAAAGAGGGGAACCTCATTCCTTATTTCACCTTTCTCATTTTTGTATGCATTCTAAATTAGTGGGGAAAAAAAAACAAACAAACAAACAAAATGTAAATCTAGAATTATCTATGTGAAATCCACAGAAAAAAAGAAAATTTCAAGAGGATTTTTTTTTTTTTTTTTTTTTTCTTTTCTTTTTACACATTTTTTTTTTTTTATCACTGTTTCTAACTTATTTAAACTCATTACACTTTTATCTTCATATAAAATTATTTTTTTTTTTCCCCCCTTAAATATATCAGTTCAAGAAAAAAACATGGTCTTCCAGAAGAAGAAGGCGGAGGTCACTGTCCGCACCTCACAGTTCAAGGTGAATAAGCTGCTCAATCGCAAGCAGTTCATTGTGGAGGTGAACCACCCCGGCTGGTGTGGGACAGTCCCCGCGAAGCTCATCCGCAGCCGCCTCGCCTCTCTCTACAAGGTCGCCGACGAGAATCAAGTCTCCGTCTTCGGGTTTAAAACAAAGTTCGGCGGCGGCAAGACGACGGGCTTCGGCCTCATCTACGACGACCTCGCCTCCCTCAAACGTATTGAGCCCAACTACCGCAAGTCTCGTCTTGGTATTGGGAAGCCAAAGAAGTTGGGACGCAAGTCTATGAAGGAGCGCCGCAACCGCCGCAAGAAGTTCCGCGGCAAGCAGAAGGACCGTGTAGTGACAAAGAAGAAGTAAATGGACTGATCAGACACGCCATGTCTCTTTTTTTTTCTTTGAACTTATTGCTTTCTACTTTTTTTTTTTGTTTCTTCTGGCGTTCTAAACGCTAGGAAATTTGAGAAATATCGCATTTAATGCGTTAAAGTAATGATATTGATATATATATATATATTATATGTATATTATATATATATATAGTACTATGAAATTTGTATACTATAAACTTACACAACTATCAATATTAAACTTCCTTTCTTTCGTTTTTTTTTTTTTTTTCTCTTTTTCTCTTTTTCTCTTTTTCTCTTTTTCTCTATTTTTATGTTTTATTTCCTACGGAGGCACAGGGGAATATCATGGTCTTCCAGAAGAAGAAGGCGGAGGTCACTGTCCGCACCTCACAGTTCAAGGTGAATAAGCTGCTCAATCGCAAGCAGTTCATTGTGGAGGTGAACCACCCCGGCTGGTGTGGGACAGTCCCCGCGAAGCTCATCCGCAGCCGCCTCGCCTCTCTCTACAAGGTCGCCGACGAGAATCAAGTCTCCGTCTTCGGGTTTAAAACAAAGTTCGGCGGCGGCAAGACGACGGGCTTCGGCCTCATCTACGACGACCTCGCCTCCCTCAAACGTATTGAGCCCAACTACCGCAAGTCTCGTCTTGGTATTGGGAAGCCAAAGAAGTTGGGACGCAAGTCTATGAAGGAGCGCCGCAACCGCCGCAAGAAGTTCCGCGGCAAGCAGAAGGACCGTGTAGTGACAAAGAAGAAGTAAATTTAATTCTGTACTTACATTTTGGGTAAGGAAGGAATTTTTATGAGGTACACTTCCATGTTGTTTCCGTGAATGCCATGAAATTATGGGTTTTCCAGATACTTTTTTTTATTTTACTTGTTTCATTCAATTTCAATTATATATTTCTTTTATGGGGGGGGGGAGGGGGGAGGAAGTTTTGTGTGATTTTTACTTGTTATTTTGGAAATTATAGACTTTAATGCTAATAATACTGAATGTGTCTATTTTTTTTATTTTTTGCCCTTATTTTTAGCTCTTTTTTATAGGAAAAAAACTCTTTCTGGGACAACTTCTCCAGAAGTTTTTTTTTTTTTTTTTTTTAATTAGATTTTATAAATAAATATATCTACTCCATATATACACACACAAAAAAAAAAAAAAGATAAAATAAAAACGTTGTTTTTTTTTAAATTTTTTTATACTTTTAGAGAGAGAGAGAGAGAGAGAGAGAGAGAAAGAGATAAATATATAGTTTAAAATGAAGGAACTAATTAGCCAAAAGAAGATTAACAGTGTGACGTTTCAATGGCAACGTGCTGGAAATATGTATTCTTTACAAGGATCTAAAGTTATTCATAAGGGTGGAGGAGTAAACCCTTATCGACCTGTAATTGGTGATCTTGAGATGCCTCCAGGTAAAGGAAGTTTTTTTTATGAAATAAGAACTAATAATGATGGTTGTAAACTAGGATTATGTACTGTAGATGCTTTTCAAAACACAAGTGATCTTCAAGATGCTGAAGTTGGTAAACGATATGAATCATCTACTATGAATGGTAAACAACCATCTAATATAAATTGTTGGATGTTTAATTGTCAAACTTCTACAGTAGAAGTAAATGGTGAGGAACGGAAAAAATTATGGCGATTATTTGTTCCTGTTTCAGGTGCTCGTTTTGGATTTCTGGTTGATACTGATGAAGGATTTGTACGATTATTTGTTAATGATGAATATCAGGGTATTGTTTTTGATACTTCTTTAGAATTAAAAGGTAAAACACTTTGCCCTTGTATTGGACTTGCAGGAATGGATATGAATAATAGAAATATTGGAACAGGTAATAAAGCTGCATTTGTAAGTCCTGTAAAACGATGTCCTGCAAATAGTTTATAATAATTGAGATATATTGAAGTTGTTGTTTTTGTTTTCTTTTTTGTTTCTTTGCTTGCATATGTTTGAGGGGTATCTTGTGTTGAGGCTGCTGGAATGAAAGATAATAAAAAAATAAAAAGGAATTTTTGTTTTTTTCTTCTTTTTTTTTTTAGTTATCATGTAGTTTGTTGCGTGTGTAGCTTATCAACTGACTACAATTGTCACTTATGAAACTCTTTTCGAACTCTTTTAAAAGAATTTTTTTTTTTATTTATTTATCTGGAACTTCTTTTGTTTATGTCTATATGTAATTTTTATTTCCTTTTATCTATTTATCCCTGTGCGAATGATTGTGTGTGTCTTTGAGCATGTATTTGCTTTGGTAGAAAATTTTTTTTAAAATGAAATTTGTGTCTGCGTTCCTCAAATATATTTATTTTACTATCTATTATTGATCTCTCTTTCTCTATATATATATATATATATATATATTCAATAAATATAAAAATTTTCTTGTTAATAAATGTATATGTTATTATTTTTTTTTTTCTTTCTTTTTTCTTTTTTGGGGGGATTTTTTAATTCTTTATTTGTTCAAGTGGAGAAAAATATATTTGTATGTAAGGAAAAAAAAAAGAAGAATAAAAACATGAACGAAATTTCTACAATCCCAGTTACAATAAAGAGAGAAAGACATAGAAAGAGGAATAAAAGAGGGAAAGGACTAGATCATAATAATAAAAATAAGAACGATAATAAAATAAAAGAAGATCAGGAGGAAAAAAATTCTTCAGATAAAGATCAATTAGTGAATAAAAAACCAATACATGAACCAGATAATGTGGATGTACCACTAGAGAAACCAAATGAAATAAAAGATAAAGAAAATGTTGATATTGATAATAATAATGAAAAACAAAGAAATGAACAAGAAGAAGAAGAAGAAATTCAATATGAAAGCATAGATATAAATGACCCAATGAAAAGAAGATATTTTATTAGATGTGATCTCTGCAATGAAGAAATTCAAGATCAAGAAGATGTTGAAGTTCATATTGAGTTACATCATGCTACACTTCGTACTCGGTGTAGTAATTTACTTATAAAACAACGAAATGAAATTCTCATGACAAATATACCTCCTGAACATATTAAATCACTTGGTGTATTTCTAATAGAAAATGTTGTAGGTCTTGATAAAGGTAAAAAAGCATTTGAAGTAATTCAACATTCTGTTATTCAAATTAATGAAATTATTCGTTTTTCTATTCCCTGGGCTTATGTATTTCCTTTTGGAAGTTGTGTTGCCGCGGGATCATGGGATGGGGTTGGGGATGCTGATTTTACAGTTTTAGGACTTCAATATATGCGTGTAGGACAATGGCCTCCAATAAATGAAAAGGGATTTATATTAGAAGTTTCTAGATCCCTACGAAAAGCTGGGTTTTTATTTAATGAATTAGAACCTATCATTCACACACGTGTGCCTATTGTAAAGCGAGCTCAAAAAGAACGAACCTCACTACGATTACGAAATGAAAAAGATGAATTTCAGATTGTGTATAAATTTAATAAACCACCTTACTATGATATTAGTCAAAAATTAGTTTCATCGCTAAAAACTATTACTTCTGGAGTAATTGAAGTAGATGATTATACCGTTATTGCTCAATTTAAAGATGCTACGCAGGCATTACATTCTTTTTGTAAATCTGAGAGAAATTATCAGGGATCTGTTATAACAAAATCATGGAGTGAAACCCACCCGTTACCAGAAATATTTTCTCTTGATTTTGATGTGAGTTGTCGACCAATGGGAGTTCGTAATAGTTGGCTGATGCGTGGATATCTCTCACAATTACCTGAAGCTCGTGCTGGAAATGCATTTTTAAAAAAATGGAGTAAAAAGAGTGGTGTGAATAATCCTATTAGAGGATATTTAACTTCATATGCTGTTACAATTTTGTGGGTTGCTTTTCTGCTTCGTACTGGGATTGTAGAATATGTAGATCCCGAAAAAATTCCTATTTTACCTGAATTATCACAATTAGATGTTCCATATATTCCATTACTTCGAAATCCTGATAATAATGATAATGATAATAATGAATTAAGTGATATTTCACAGTGTCCACGACTTGAAGAAATGTCTGAACGGCTTGCAGGTCTTGTGGTGCAATTTTTTCGTTTTTATATGGAATTTCCATGGGAAAATTATGTGATAACACTACGAGACCCTAAAGCTATTGTTTCTTGTACTTCACTTGGTTGGTTAGAAGTAAATGAAGTACAAAGTGATAAGTTACGAGAGCGAGTTTGGTATCGAATGTGTATTGAAGATCCCTATGAAGATAATCTTAATCTTGGTCGACATCTTTCTCCAGGAAAAGTTGCATTTGTGCGTGGGCAATTTGTATTAGCAACTATTAGTGTTTTACAAGGAAATCCGGCACATTTATTAATAGATCATCGACGTCTTGCAAGTGAAACACTTTTATCACTTTTACATCGTGCAGTGCTAGGAGATCATATTCATTCATTAACATTATCTGAATTAAGAGAATTTGTTATTTCACATATTGGAGAAGAGATGCTTGGGGACTATGAACTTCATAACTCTTTAGGATCACTACATCAATTGTTTATGAATATTGTTGCAAAATACTTTCCTACTACTGTAACTTATACTTCTACTACTACTACTACTACTACTATTACTGAAGGAAATAGCAGAAGTCAAAGTATGAAAAATAATACAGAAAATACAGAGGTTGATAAAGAAAATAATAATAATAGTAATAAAACTGGAGGTTCTAGTACTAATAGTAGTCGTAGTAGTAGTTCTAGTAGTAAAAGTAGTAGTACTAATAGAAGTAATAATAATAGTAAAAATAATGTGAAGGATACCAATATAAATAATAATAATAATAATAATAATAATAACGAAAATGATATTAATATGGCAGAATTTTTACAAAAAATAGATGAGAAATTAAATTCAGCAGGACGCCTAGGTATTTCTATACATGAAGTTCCTCTTAAATTACAATCTGTTTATTTTGTAACATGCGGACGTATTTTTCGTACCGCCGCGGAGCGTGATTTAGTACAACAACATGTAGAAGTTCTCACAAATATATTAGAAACAACATCTCCTATAACTCGAAAAGATATTTTTAAATATATTAAACTGAAACTCCCAACTGCAATTCGAGATGATGCCTTGGTGAATGATCTCCTAATAGAATGCAGTGAGTGTACAGAAAATAATAATAATAATAATAATAATATTACAATCCCACATGTAAAACTAGCAATACAATTACAAAATACTCCAGCAAAAGTAATGGTACGAAAAAAGTCACCAACACGAAGAGAATTAAAACCACTTCGCCCTTCAGGAAAACCTTTAATTGGAATTTGTAACGATTGTAAAAGAAAAAATATAGAAGTACGAGGGACAAGTGATCACAGGCGTGATAATGGGGTGTATTGTAATAATTGCTGGGATAATTATATAAGGGAAGAGAAGGCAGGAAGAGGGTAAAGAAAAGAAAAAAATTATATAATATTTATAATATTTATATGTTTCCAGTAGTCTCAGGTATAATATATTATTTAGTCTATTTGTGGTTATTTAAAAAAAAAAAAAAAAAAAAAAACTACTTTTTTGCCTATTTCCTCTCACTCCCCTTTAATTAATTAATTATCTTTTATTACTTAATTTTGCTGATATGACTCTTCAAAGAATATAAAGTGAAAGGGATGGAAGAGAAGTAATTTCAAAAACGAATTCCGATTACTTAAGAAAAAAAAAAAAAAATACATATATATATATATATATTTAAATAAATAAAAAGAAGAAACAAAAAAAAAAAAAGATAAAGATAATAATGAAAAACCGTACTAGTCTTATTGTGATTTTTTTTTTTTTTGCGACTATTAAAAGTAAAATACTCACTTCAAAGAGAGAATTACTTTTAATAGATTTCCCAGGAAAACCTCTTCACTTAGTTCCCCCCCTCTTTTTTTTCTTTTTGTCTTCGAGGAGTTAAATACATTACAATAACAGAAAATCATATTTATTTGTATTTTTAACATATATATATATATATATTTTATTACTTACTTTTAATTTTATCTTTTTGACTACCCAATCTAATCTTTTTTTCCTTCTAGCTTAGGATTTTACTAGGAACAACACGTAAAAAAAGAATATATATATATATATATATATATATGATCTACGAATTCCCCACAACATATAGCTAATAAATACTATTGAAACAATAATATCCTACTCTGCATTCCTATTATTATTTTGTTTTCCCTCATTTATTTATTTATTTATTATTTCAAGTAAATA